>JAVCKV010576935.1:0-31659 GCA_032274145.1 Herpochondria borealis | reverse complement strand
CCCAAAAGCCATTGCCGAAACTAAAAATCGCCTTCCCAAAGTAGCCTGTCAATAGGGTGCTTTTTGTGACGCTTACTCACAAATGATTTCTAGACATTTTAAAAATAACATCCACATTCATTTATATTAAAGTCGTGATACATACGACATATAACCAAAACTAAAATATGAACACCAAACAATTATTCATGTCTGCAACCATAGGCGCTGCAGCTATCTTTGGTCTTAACTCATGCGGAGATAAGAAAGAAAAAGTGCTTATGATCACCGCTATCCCTGATGGTAAAATTTCAGACCAAGACATTAAATACAAAGCACTCGCTGATTATCTATCTAAGAAATTAGACGTAAAAGTAGAATTCAGTATTTCTAAAGATTACGATGCAGCAGTGAACCGTTTCGCTAACAATGAAGTGCATCTAGTCTGGTTTGGTGGGCTCACTGGCGTACAAGCCCGTAAGAAAGTTCCGGGGGCAAAAGCCATCGCACAAGGCATTGCAGACCCTAACTACAAGTCGTATTTCATTGCTCATAAAGATACTGGATTAGAAAAATCTGATGAATTCCCAAGTGCTATTGCTGATATGACGTTCACTTTTGGTAGTACAAAGTCTACTTCTGGAAGACTCATGCCAACTTGGTTTATAAAACAAGAAACAGGCCAAACACCAGACGAATTCTTCAAGAAAGGTGTTCAATTCCAAAAAACAGGCAGCCATGTCGCTACAGCTAAAGCAGTATTTTCAGGTAGCGTGCAAGTCGGAGCGCTAAGCTACAAAACATATGACAAACTTGTAGCAGAAAAGAAGATTGATCCTAAAATAGCCAAAATAATCTGGGAGACTCCCCCCTACGCAGATTATAATTTTACTGCACACGCATCTCTAAATAAAACTTTTGGTGAGGGATTTCTCACAAAATTACAAACTGCACTCGTAGAATGCAAAGATGAAAAGTCACTAGCCGCCATCAATCGTAAAGGTATAATCAAAGCTAAAAATTCAGATTTTGATGGTATCGTTAATGTAGCCAAAGAACTCAAGTTCATTAAGTAAGATCAATCATCTTATCACAACATCCCATGAGCTAAATACTCTTGGGATGTTTTTGTATGACTACATTATTCCAACTAAAAAATATTACTAAACGCTTTGGCAACCTTACCGCTATTGACTCAGTAAGTATTGATGTCGAGCAAGGTGAACTTATCGCACTTATCGGATCATCAGGCAGCGGTAAGACTACCTTACTAAAAATGCTTAATGCTCAGCATGAGCCAGATGAAGGGGAAATTCTTCTACACAACAAACAAATTAATCAACTTAAACACAAAGAGCTCCTTGCAACTCGCTCTAAAATCGCCTTTATCCCACAAGATCTCGGCCTCGTTAAAAATCTAAACGTGTTTCAAAATATTTTCTTAGGTAAAATTGGTTCTATTAGTTCACTAATAATGCTTAAGAGATTTCTCTTTCCTCCCAAGAAAGAACTCATAGAAGTTCATAAACTGTTAGAAAGAGCCGGCATTTCAGAGAAACTCTACAGCGTAACCTCTACTCTGTCAGGTGGTCAACAACAACGAGTAGCAATAGCTAGATCCCTATACCAAAGCCCACATACTATCTTAGCAGATGAACCTACTTCAGCAGTAGACCCAGCTAGAGCGCGCAGCCTTCTAAGATTACTCACTGACATATGTAGAGAAAACCAACTCACGTTAATCATGTCTATTCATAACATTGCCCTAGCTCAAGAATTTTTCCCACGTCTAATAGGACTCAAAAATGGTTGTGTGCAATTTGATAGCAACTCTGCAAGCCAGCCAGAACTAGATTCACTTTACCAGCTCAGTAATGAACAGCTTACCCAGTGAAACTTGTATTTAGACAATGATTGAGTTTAGAACAATGACATCAAAAGAAACTAAGAAAGGAAGAAAACGTTCCTTTATCTTAGCTATAGTTGTCATTCTTTTCATTTGCCTCAATCTTCTAGGATTGAACCTAACAGACTTTCTTCCCAGTGAAAACGGGATTAAGATCCTTAAAGAATTTTCTTCAGAAGCTCTCAGCCCAGCCAAAGATTATGAAGATAAATTTTTACGTACTTATGCTCCTCCCTATTACATTAAAGTTCTAACAGCATTATGGCTAACTCTTCAATACGCGACTTGCGCAATAACTATCGCCATTCTTATAGGAATATCCATGGGATTCTTATGCTCAAAATCTTGGTGGATACAAACTAAGCATTCATGGAGTAAACATCTCATTCTTGCTTTTCTCCACAGAACAGCACGCACCATCATTACATTTGGTAGATCCATACATGAACTTCTGTGGGCTTTACTTTTTATTACAGCATTTGGCACCTCGCCTTTTGCAGCCATAATGGCATTAGCTATCCCCTATGGCTGCACATTAGCTAAGGTTTTTTCAGAAATAATAGATGAACAAGATCGAGAAAACTCTCAGTGTTTATTATGCCATGGCGCTTCCCCCGTTGGATCCTGGCTATTTGGTATTTTACCCCCCGCTATCCCTGACCTCCTGAGTTACACTCTTTACAGATATGAGTGCGCTATTCGCTCTGCGGCAATTCTTGGTTTTGTTGGCGTTAGCACTATTGGTTATCATATTGAAACAGCCTTTGAAGACGGTTATTTTAATGAAGTATGGACGTTACTCTACAGCCTATTTTTACTACTCATCTTCGTCGAAAAAACTAGTAGCTACATTAGAGGAAAAATAAATACGCCGTTAGAGCACAAGATAACTTCTCTTTCACCAATCACTAGAAAAGACGCTGTAGAAAAACTTCGGCAAGAAGCTCCAAAAAAAATATCGTTATATGTAATCCTAACACTTTTAGGCTTACTTACATTTTTAGCATGGAACACAGGCGAACCTATGCTCTCAGACTTAAGTAGTGAACAACGAGCCATAAATTTAAAACGCTTTATTACACAAGAAATCACTCCTTATCCTGTTAGAATTTCAAAAAATTGGGCCGATGCTATCCCTTGGGCTATATCTCTCATTGCCGAGAAAGGACTCACCGCCGCTCTACAAACCCTCTATATAGCTACAGCCGCTATAAGCATCGCATTTTTAGCGGGCCTACTGACTATTCCATACAGCTCAAGATCATTAAATTCATCACATTATTTTGGTATTACACTCGGATTATCCACCTTCCAAATTATCGGTAGGAAAATCATTTCAATAATCAGTAAATTTATATTGATGATTACACGTTCGATGCCTGAATTTTTAATCGCATTTTTAACCCTTCAGATCTTCGGCCCCACAGCTTGGCCTCTCATATTGGGTCTAGCATTACACAACTATGGCATTATAGGCAGATTGGGGGGAGAAATGTTAGACAATGCTGACCCTAGTAATGCGAAAATAGCGATAGCTCATGGAGGCGCTACAAACAAACTCTACCTATTCATTCTCCTCCCGAATATTTTCAATAGATTTATACTCTACTTTTTTTACCGATGGGAAACCTGTATAAGAGATGCCACCGTCATGGGAATGTTAGGAATCAGCTCACTAGGTTTCTTGATAGACGATGCTAAAGCACGGGATAACCGAGACGAAATGCTTCTATACATATTATTCGGAGCCTGTATCGTAATAATAGGAGATATTATTTCAGATATTGTGAGAGAACGCCTCAGATCATCCTAAGCCCTATAGCAGCTGAAATGATTTTACATTTATTTTCTAATTCTTTACTATTCATCTATGCGCATTAAATCTACCATATTTGCTTTAGCATTAGGAACGCTCGGGTCGCTTGGACTGAGTAGTCCACTTTGCGCACAGACTTCTACTTCTACAAAAACTATATTACGTAAAAATACGACCTATAAGGAAGCTATGACCGCCATGGCAGACCACCTTCCTTCTATAGCTAGCCAGAAATTGATTCAATTACTTAAAACTAATGAAAAGAAGCTCAGTAAAAAACAAAAAATAAAATTACTTTTCCTTCTCGCTGAATCTCAAATACGTGCATTGAAACCAACCGAAGCGCTCATCACACTAAAGAAACCTCTCATCTCAGACCATCCAGATGCAATCTTCTGGAAGGGTCAGGTATTAGCTACTGCTGGCAGATACAGCGATGCAATTAAAATGCTAGCTCTAGCGAAACCTACATCTAAACACTTTAAACTAGCTCAAAATAAAATTGCTTATCTATCAGCAGCTCTTGGAGATATAAATACAGCTCTGAATATTCTGAGAAGATTGATTAAAAACACAAAAAATAAAGCATCCATCGCCCCCCTAACTTACCTATCACTTAGCAACCTCTATCTAGCTAAAAAAGATCCTTTAAACGCTAAAAAGGTATTAGCTAAAATCAACTCAAAAGATCAAACAATAATCATAGCCAAGCAAACGACACAAGCACACATCTACCTCCAAACTGAAGAATACTCAAAAGTAATAAGCACCATCACTAAACTCTTAAAATCTAGTGATCCCGTAGACCTTAAAACCCTTAGCTACTCAACTAGCTACTTAGCAGACGCTTATCACTTGGCAGATAATAAACAACAAGCGATCAACACTCTAATAAAATTTATAGATAACAACAGTAACACTCCTTTACTAGGTTCCATGTTTACCAAACTAGGCAGTTGGATTCCTAAAAAAACGCCAATCACAGATAGTATGGTCCAAAAACTAATCACTTGGGCAAACAGAGATAAATCTGAAGAAAATACTAATAACCAGGTGGTAGAGCCAGATAAAGCGCTACAAAATCGTAGCGCATTTGCTCATTACTATTACGCCCGTTACCTAGCTGCACAAAATAACACGATAAGCAAAGCAAAGGCTATCTCTGAGTTTAGCCTATTGAGGACACGCTACCCTTCACACATCCTAGCTGGCACATCTCTAACAGATACAGCCACTACTCAGCTAGCTCTAGAAAAAATAGAACCAGCTAAAAAAACTCTACAACTCCTCCAGCAAGTTCTAACACCTATAAATCCTATCGCAAAGCAACAAGCTTCATTTCTACTTGGCAAACTTAACCTAAATGAAAAAAACTACGCTAAGGCTGCTACTGCATTCCAACAAATCGTAGACTCTACTCACGAAGAAAGTCAGCTCAGAACCGCAGCTATTGTGAATGCAGCTGGCGCCTACCTTTCGGCAGCAGACA
Organism: Herpochondria borealis; assembly: GCA_032274145.1. Classification (NCBI taxonomy): domain Eukaryota; phylum Rhodophyta; class Florideophyceae; order Ceramiales; family Ceramiaceae; genus Herpochondria; species Herpochondria borealis. The sequence continues at coordinate 26,469 of JAVCKV010576935.1, read as the reverse complement.
CAAATGGATTCAAAACACTGAGTAAAAAAATCAAGCATTCTGAAACACAAAATAATCTGCTTCTTGAATACGCACTATGGTTAACGAAACAAAATAAAATTGAAGCACGCTCCATTCTCCAAGAATTCATCCATGAAAACCCAAAACATCCAAGAATTCTAGAATCCAAGATTGCTTTAGCTAAGCACTGCTTGCAGATATCCCCTCTAAACATAAACTTATCTCAATCTATCATCTCAGAAATAAATAAGAATAACTTCCCAAAAAATCAACATGCGAACTATTCATACTTACTCTATAGAAATGCAACAGCGCACTCTGATTACGCTGGAGCAGCGACCATTGCGGGGCAATTTATAGCAGCACATCCTACACATCCTAGGAAAATAGAATTCACCTTACTTCAGGGACAAGCTCTCTATCATAATGGTCAACACAACGCCGCAAGGCGCATGCTACTAAGCCTAGCAAAAACTAACCCAAATCACTCGATGAAAGGCTACGCAGAATACTACGCGGCTATGTCTGCAAAGCTCGAAGGAACACCCCAATCCGAAGATGAAGCCATTCTACTCTTCACCAAAATAGCTAAGTCAAAATCTAGTTTAAGTTCTGAAGCTCTTCTCCAGCTCTCGAAGCTATACATAAGAAAAAATCTTCCTCAACGAGCTATCGATGCTCTTCAACCTGTATTTGACTCAGAAACAAAGAATAATAAATCGACCCAACTTGGAATCCAACTTGCTCTGGCCCATCATGCAGTAGGCAATACAAAACCTAATCATCTTGAAAAAGCCATTCAGATCTTTAACATTCTCATCAAACAGCACCCCCATTCAAACCTTCTAAACCAAATTAAATACAATAAAGCTCTCACCCTCCAACACATGGACAAAGATGAAGAAGCCTTGGCTATTTATTATTCCGTTATCAATGTAAACACCGAACTATCTCCACTTACAGAGTGGAGATATTATTACAAATGTGGATTCACGGCGATTACCTTGCTAGAGGAAATGAAAAATCCTAAAGGCGCCATCGCCATTGCTAAAAAACTAGCACTCAGTGGTGGGAACCGTGCTGAAGAAGCCAGTAAACAAATTAGAGATCTAGAAAAAGAGCACATGATCTGGCAGCAGTAAAAATTATCAGACATAGCTTGAAATTGTTCATTTTCTGGACTACACAAATCATAATCCACAACAAAACAAAAACAAAAAATGAGCAAATCTAGCTGTTCTCTGTGCCAATTTTGGCATTCCTCTATCGGAAAAAAAATCGTAGTCGCCTTAACTGGCATCGTGCTTGTAGGTTTCCTACTTGGTCACCTTTCAGGAAATCTCCTTATGTATGTGGGATCGGAAGCCTTTAATGAATACGCAGATTTCCTTCATAACATGCTCCATGGCGCAGGAGTATGGATAGCGCGTATTGTATTACTCATCTGCCTCGCTCTCCACGTTGTAGCCACTATCTGCTTGGTGAGAGCTAATAAAGTAGCAAAAGGCCGTGAATACGAAAAACCAGAAACCAATGTAGCATCTGGCTCATCACGCATTATGATCTGGTCTGGCCTCACCATCTTGTCATTCGTCCTCTTCCACATTCTTCACTACACAGTAAGAGTGGATGCTGAGCTAGCAAAAATTGCAGAAACTCCAGACGACTATGGCAACAGTAACAGTGCTTACGAAATGGTAATCTTAGGGTTTCAAAGTATTTGGGTAAGTATATTCTACATTATTTCCATTTCACTACTCTGCTCACACCTCAGCCACGGTGTGGCTTCTATTTTCCAAACTCTAGGTCTCAGAACCAGAAAGAACGCGGCACTTATCGACAATGGAGCTAAAGCATACACCGCTGTCATCTGGATCGGCTTCGTTTCAATACCTGTTGCTGTTTTAGTAGGTATCCTAAAATAAATATTTAACCCTCACACTTAAAAACAATGTCTCTCAATTCAAACGTTCCTGAAGGCCCTATCGATCAGAAATGGACTAAACACAAAATGGAGTCCAAGCTGATCAACCCAGCAAACAAGAGAAAATTCACAGTGATCGTAGTTGGCTCTGGCTTAGCAGGCGGAGCAGCCTCTGCAACTCTTTCAGAGCTAGGCTATCAGGTTAAATGCTTCTGCTACCAAGACTCACCTAGGAGAGCACACTCCATCGCAGCTCAAGGCGGCATCAATGCTGCCAAAAATTACCAGAACGATGGAGACTCCGTGCACCGACTCTTCTACGATACAGTAAAAGGTGGCGACTTCCGTTCACGCGAAGCCAATGTTCATCGTCTCGCAGAAGTTTCTACTAACATCATTGACCAAGCCACTGCGCAAGGTGTCCCTTTCGCTCGTGAATACGGTGGGCTTCTAGACAACCGATCATTCGGAGGAGCTCAGGTATCTAGAACATTCTACGCAAGAGGTCAAACTGGACAACAACTTCTCATAGGTTGCTACCAAGCTCTAGAAAAAGAAATCAATAAAGGTGGTGTAGAAATGCACACCCGCACAGAAATGATGGATCTCGTTACAGTAGACGGGCACGCGAAAGGTATTGTAGTGCGTGACATGAAGACTGGTGAAATCTCTAGCCACGCCGCAGATGCCGTTTGCATAGCATCTGGTGGATACGGCAACGTTTTCTTCCTTTCTACCAATGCGATGGGATGCAACGTCATGGCTGCATATAAAGCACACAGAAAAGGAGCCTACTTTGCAAATCCATGCTACACTCAAATCCACCCTACTTGTATTCCAGTAAGTGGTGACTATCAATCTAAACTCACTCTCATGTCTGAATCTCTCAGAAATGACGGTAGAATCTGGGTTCCTAAATCTCAAGAAGATGCCCTCGCTATCCGTGAAGGACGTAAAAAAGCCATCGAAATAGCAGAAGAAGACAGAGACTACTATTTAGAGCGAAAATACCCTTCATTTGGAAATCTTTGCCCGCGAGATATCGCATCACGCGCAGCAAAGGAGTGCTGTGATGAAGGTCGCGGCATCGCGCCAACTGGACTCGGCGTTTATCTAGACTTTAAGGATGCTATAGCGAGGCTAGGCGAAGATACTATTCGCGCACGATATGGAAACCTCTTCACCATGTATGAAAAAATTTCTGGTGAAAACCCATATCAAACCCCAATGCAGATCTTCCCTGCCGTGCATTACACAATGGGAGGACTCTGGGTAGACTATAATCTCATGTCAAATCTTCCAGGCCTTCATGTATTGGGAGAAGCAAATTTCTCAGACCATGGTGCAAACCGTCTAGGAGCCTCAGCTCTCATGCAAGGTCTCGCTGACGGATACTTCGTAATACCATCTACAATTGCTAACTATTTAGCAACTCAGACTCCTGGCTCAGTAAACACCGAACAATCAGAATTTAAAGAAGCTGAAAAGGCTGCGAACGATTATATCAAGAAGCTCATGAACATCAAAGGAACTAAGACAGTGGATTCTTTCCACCGTGAGTTAGGCCAGATCATGTGGGATCACTGTGGCATGGAACGTTCCAGAGAAGGTCTAGAAAGCGCACTCAAACGCATTCCAGAAATCCGTAAAGATTTCTGGGAAAATGTAAGAATCCCAGGCTCCTCGGACGGAATGAATACCGAACTCGAAAAGGCTTCCCGCGTTGCTGATTTCTTAGAATTTGGTGAACTCATGTGTCACGATGCTCTAAATCGTGAAGAATCATGTGGTGGACATTTCCGTGCTGAACATCAGTTCACGGAGGAATCTCCAGAAGTTCTCAACGGAACTACACAACCAGGCGAAGCACAGCGCCATGACAACGAGTTTACATACGTTGCTGCTTGGGAGTATCAAGGCGAAGGCAATGCGCCTACTCTCCACAAGGAAGAGCTTAATTACGAAAGTATCAAGCTCTCTATACGAAGCTACAAGTAACTCTTATCTTAAATCATGATACTTACAGGATTCGCAGACGAAGCAGGAAAAGATCTGGCAACGCAAATAAAAGCGACTCAAGAACTAGGTTGGAAATACATCTCAGCTCGCGGAATAGATGAATCTAACATTCATGATCTTAGCGATGAAGCATTTGATACAGTAGTCGGGCAGCTCAGCGATGCTGATATCAAAATCGCTGAATTTGGTTCTCTTATTGGCACTTGGGCAAAATCTATCACCACAGACTTCGACATTACGTTGGCTGAGGTAGAGCGTTGTATTCCTAGAATGCAAACTCTCGGAACTGGTATCGTAAGAGTAATGTCCTACGCTCAGGAACCATGGGGAAATGACCAGCATGAACAAGAACGCTATCGCAGACTAAAAGAAATCACTCAGAGGTTCACTGACGCAGGCATCACTACAGCACATGAGAACTGCATGAACTACGGTGGATTTTCAGCTGAACACACTCTCAAAATCATTGATGAAGTGCCTGACATAAAACTGATTTTCGACACCGGAAACCCCACTTTCCAGAGAGACAGATCAAGGCCAAACAACGACGGAACATTTCCATGGCAAAACAGCCTAGACTTTTTTCATCAAGTCAAAGAACACGTCGTTCACATACACCTAAAAGATTGTATCAATCCTGTAAACGACGCGGTAGAACCAGAATATACATTCCCTGGAAAAGGCCAGAGTTACGTATCTGAGATCATCACTAAACTAAAACAGTCTGACTACAATGGATTCATCGCTATCGAGCCACACGTGGCTACAGTCTTCCATGAGAAAGAAAATGAGATAGACTGGAAACAATGCTATAATAGCTATGTGCAATATGGTATAGACCTCGAAAAAATTATTCTATAAAATCAACAACAATTATTATCACCAAACCTCTAAAATACATGAACTCATTCAAAAAAACTTTATTAAGTTCAGCTATAACTGGCGTTGCTCTTTCTAATATTTCAGAAGCTGCCGTGGTCTCATTTTGGGATTTCAACGATGGGTTTAGCGTTCCAGATGAGACGTTACAAATAGTCCATTCTGCTAGCACAGGAAATGGAACGATCTATCAGCAACGTGCTGACACCGATGGCAACGGTAAAGGAGGAGTGGCCTACAGTGGAAACGGAATTTCGGTTATTGATGGCAGAGCAATGGCCTGGGATGATGTCGGCAAGTCAGGTGATAACGATGCAGAATTTTTCATCTCATTTGTTACCACTGGCTTTAAAGATATAAATATCCGTATGGATCTTAGAGGTAATGAGGATCTTTTAAATGATGGTTCAGCAGGTATCGAAAGCTATGATTTAAAATACTCTATTAGCTCATTAATAGATATTGATTATAATGGAGGCATTGCAAATATTAAAGACTTTGCAGCGAGCTCATCTACTACTTTTTCAAATAATACTGCTGTTGGGAATCCTGATACCTACACAGAAATTTCAGTAGATTTGAGTTCAGTCACAGATATCAATAATCAGTCTATTGTCACCATTCGCTTTGATGACTGGAAAGATAATGAAGACCTTCGTATAGACAACATCCTCATCACTGGAACAGTAATCCCTGAGCCCAGTTCTGCTACTTTTCTCGGACTAGGTATTTTAGGATTTCTATTTAGAAGAAAAAAATAGTTCCTAGACTATACTATTAAGAATTTTTCTCATAATGAGCGATCAAATGTAGATGGGCTACCTCGTCCACAAATTTGTTTTTTCCATAGATCATCACCTCATCTCCTACTAATATCACGTGGTCCTTATTAGGCGCACCAGAAAATCGGCCATCAGCGTGACGGATATTCAGTATCACCACGTAAGAATCAGACGGACGTGATACTTTTAACTCCTTATCTGCCCATGGATGCCCCTCTTCTACAAGAAAATCAGATACACAATACCCTTCATCTAGCTTCAGTAGTAAATCATAATCTAGAGCTCTTACCACACCTGCCTTCTCTAAACCCTTCTTCATAATAGCATCTAGTGGCTTGGTAATTACTTTCATATTGAAAAACAACCCTAGAGAAAGCACTGTTAGAACCACTACTCCGATTGTGACAAACTTGGTCATAATAATATCTTCATCACTGCTACTAAAAGTCACCACTAACGTAGCCAGTGCAGAGGTCAGGCCTATATTTCCAGAAATGATCAAATGCCTAATCACCTTTCTACGCACATCATTATTCATCACTATCTCAGTCTCAGAAGTAGTAAAGCCAACACCAAAAAATGCTGAAATGGCCTGAAACTTAGCAGCCTTAGTAGACATTCCTGTTAAAATTAATGCATTTGATCCTATTCTAACAACGAGGAAAGAAATTAAAATAATAATGAGTAATGCGAAAATTGAATTCATAGATAAGAATATAAGCCAACTCTAAATCAACTTACAAGTTAGAATCCTGCCGTCTTTTCTATTGTCTTTTTCTCTATCGTTTACCAAACTTTCAACGTGACCACCAAACCTAGCACGAGCGATAAGATAGCATACTACGCTCTTATTATTTTCGAAAAGCCATTCGGACTCATTCCCACATCATGGATTTGGCATCTTGGCGCAGGAGTAGGTTGTTTAGCTCATCGGTTTGCGAAAAAACGCAAAGCCATTGTTCTAGCAAATTTAAAAATTGTTCACCCTGAGTTAAGAGATGATCAAATAGAGCTTCTTTCCAAAAAAGTATTCAAAAACTCTTTCGCAAATTTAGCGAGCTCTATCAATACAGGATGTATCGCACCTCATAAAATCCCTAATATTGTCACGATAAAAGGCCAAGAAAATATTAGAAATTTAGACCCTGAAAAAGGCTGTATTATGCTACTCTTCCATATGGGGAACTGGGAAGTCCTCAGCAGAATAGCGCCCATGTTTGAAACTGATAAACTCTCGGCAGCGATGTTTAGACCTCTAAATAATTCACTTATTAATGATAGAATTACTAAAAGCAGAGAAAAAGATGGTACAAAACTTTTTGGACGCAAACATGGACTCATTCAAGCTAGCAAATTTCTCCGTGACGGAGGCATTCTAGGCATTTTAGGCGATCAACACTCAGGTCATGCAGGTATTCAGCTTACTCTCTTCGGAAAAAAAACCTCCATAACTCCACTACCTGCCATGCTTGCCCAGAAGTATGACTGCCCTATCATGCCTGTCATTCTCAAAACTATCGCACCTGGTAAATGGGTTGCTGACTTCAAAAAAACTATCTCCATTTCAAAAGAAATCGATAAAACTGAAGCAACTCAGCAAATAATTCCTATTATGGAAAACGTAATGAAGGAAAATAGCTCAGACATCTTCTGGCTACACGATCGCTGGAAAATAAAACATGAGCTGCCAATTTATAATCAAAAATAGTGACAACTAAGCTACTCAAGGTTGAAATGCTTTACATACCAATGAATCGTCTCTTTTAAACCATCCTCAAATGAGCACTCAGCGGACCAACCTAGCTCAGAACCTATCTTACTAGCGTCAATCGCATAATGCACGTCATGCCCTAAACGATCCTTAACATGCTCTATCTGCTCATCAGCTACATTCAGCTCTGCCAAAATCAGACGCACCACTTCTAAATTTGTCCGTTCATTCCCACCTCCCACATTATATTTTTCTCCACTGCGCCCTCTTTGTAGGAGTAGCCATAATGCACGAACATGATCATCCACATGGAGCCAATCCCGCACCTGCATGCCATCTCCATAAACAGGAAGTTTCCCCCCACTTAGAGCCTTTTTGATCATGAGTGGGATTAACTTTTCAGGAAATTGATACGGTCCATAGTTATTAGAACAATGAGAAATTACCGTAGGTAACCCGTAAGTTTTATACCAAGCCATCACCAAGTGATCAGCAGCAGCTTTAGACGCCGCATAAGGAGATGAAGGATCATAGATAGAAGTCTCTGTAAATCTTACCCCACTACCAAGTGAACCATAAACCTCATCAGTGGAAACATGTAAAAACCTAAATTCAGCAAACTCATTTCTACTGCGCCAATACTCTAACGCTGTATCCAACATCATTTGAGTCCCAACCACATTTGTCCTTATAAACTCAGATGCAGAATCAATAGATCTATCCACGTGACTCTCCGCGGCAAGGTGAATCACACCATCTGGCTGATATTTTTCAAAAATTCTTTGCATTTCCTGCCCATCACAAACGTCAGCTTTAATAAATTCATAACCATCATTTAGCTCTTCTAATGACGATAAATCCGCGGCATACGTAAGCTTATCAATATTTATAACGCGCGCTAACTCACCCTTCACCAGATAGCGGCACAGAGTCCCACCAATAAAGCCAGCACCTCCAGTGATTAGGATTGTAGATGTGTTTTTCAAAATTCTTATTATTACATAACAAAATTCGTATAAACTACAACTCTCTAAATATGAAAAATGAAGTTTTCATAAAACTAAGCTAAGACTAAAAAATGCATTAGATATCCATAGAAATGATCACTTAAAATATCGACATAATAATAAATTACAGCTAACAACTAGTTCATCATTAGTAATATTTAACTAACTGCTATGAATACTAAAAAACCACGAATACTCATAGATATTGGAAAACTAAAGAGATCTAATAATGGATTGGATACATTCATTCGAGCTTACATTTCAAAATTAGAGACCCTCCCTCAAGCTAAAGAATTTGAAATCACGTTATTAACACCAAGGAAACCAATTCCTAATTTCTCGACTAAATTCCCCTGTATTTCTCAGCGAACTTTAAAGCATTTACAAGCACGCACCCTAGCAAAAAAATTTGATCTCTGGCACTCACCATTTCACACCAGTAATAAAGTCCCTAAAAACCATTCTTGTAAGCATGTAGTAACCATACATGACTTTAATCCTGTCTATGAAAAACCAACTAGAAAAGCTAAATACTTAAAAAGAAGTCATTCACACATCCTTCACAGTGATCACCTAGTCTGCATTTCAAACTTCACTAAAAAAGAGCTAATGAAACACCATCCGTCATTATCTTATATCCCCTGTAATGTAATTTATAATGGAGTCGAAGAAGCTACAGAGGGAGAAAAGCTCGATATTAAATTACCTGAGAAATTTTTATTTTCTCTTGGAGCGTTCATGAAGAAAAAAAATTATGGTTCGATCATTGAAATGATGCCCTATATTAATGAAGATATTGATCTCATCATCGCTGGATCATCTAACGGCACATATATAGACCAGCTAAAAGCACAGATGCATAAACTAGGGATTCATAACCGTATTCATTTTTTAACTAATATAACGACCAGCTCTAAAAACTATTTATTACAAAATTGTGAAGCATTCCTATTTCCCTCTATTCTTGAAGGTTTTGGATTACCTCCCGTAGAAGCAATGAAACACGGCAAGAGTGTATTTATCTTTGAGCAGACCTCGTTACCAGAAGTATTAGGTAACGCAGGTAATATATGGGAGAATAGTTCACCACAATATATGTCCAAAAAAGTGAATCATTTGATAGATAGCAACCAACACAAATTACCAGAAATCATTCAAAAAAATATAAATCATGCAGCACAATTCTGTTGGGAAAAAATGACTCTTGCTTATTTAGATGTGTTTTCAAATTTATTAAAAGAATCTTGAACCTTATCTGATTAACAAAAATTCAAATTTTAACTTAGTGCTTTTTATAAGTCGAAAGGCATCTCATCATGGAGAAAAAAATTAATATCATCGCACGTAGTAACGGTGTAGGAATCGATAGCGATGTCACTATCCTAACAAAGGCTCTAGAAACGGCAGAATACGAGATCACATTTTCTCATTGTCGATCACGTAGTTTTCTTAAAAAATTGTTGTCTAGAAAACATGAGTATGATCTTAATATTTTTTTAGAAAGAGTCTTCCCTATATGGTTTGGGACTGCCAGAACAAATATTCTAATTCCAAATCAAGAAAGATTTCCTAAACGACATATTAGTCGACTCAAAAAAATCGACCATATCTTTTGTAAATCTCAACATGCTCACTCTATATTCTCCGGCCTTAACACTCCTTCTAAATACCTAGGATTCTCTTCCAAAGAGGTCTACCTTGATAACCATCAAAAAGATTACAACCAATTCTTTCATCTCGCTGGCAGTTCTACTCTCAAAGGAACAGATACCATTCTAAACTTATGGGAAAAACACCCAGAATGGCCGACACTCACAATTCTCCAGCATAAGCATAACGCTCCAGAGGCTGTGCCAGCCAATGTAAAACTTATCACAGAAAGATTATCAGAAAACGAACTTACTAAACTAACAAACCAAATAGGGATCCATCTCTGCACCTCACTTTCAGAAGGCTGGGGTCACTATATTGTAGAAGCGATGAGCAGTAAAGCTGTCGTAGTCACAACAGATGCACCACCTATGAATGAACTAGTCACAAATCAACACGGAATAACTGTCCCTTATATCCACAGCGAACCAAGGCACCTAGGAACAAACTATTTTATAGATCAGGTAAAGTTAGAAAATAAAATACAACATCTTATCACAATGAGCCTTGAAAATAAAATTTCAATAGGAACAAAAGCACGTAACTGGTATTTAGAAAACAATACTAATTTCCACCAAAATATCCTAACAGAAATAGAAAAAATACTGTGATCGATTCATCAGTTCAACTCATTCTAGGCAACTCTAACAAACGCTTTTCTGGAGTAACTTCTACTATGTTACAAGTTCTACCTCACCAGAAAGAACTCATGCAAATTGCTGTCTTAGGAAAACATCATTTACCTAATGACACAAACTCACTCACATATCGAGAATTTATTAAACTATGTAGATCAAAATCTAACAACGATAAATCTCGTATATTTCATGCGCGCAGGAATGATGAAATGATACAGGCTCTAATTGCTAAAAAAATCTTCGGCGCGAAAATAAAAATCATCTTCACCTCAACAGCACAACGCCACCATTCTGGCCTCACTCGCTGGCTAATGAGTAACATGGATGCCATTATAACTACCTGCACAGCAGCTAATGAATACCTCAAAAAACCAGCAGATATCATCATTCCTCATGGTATCGACACCGAAACATACATTCCATCTGAAAAGCAACCTAAGGACACAATTGACATTGGTGTTTTTGGAAGAATCAGACCATCCAAAGGTATCGATCTTCTAATCGATGCAGCCATTCCTATTTTAAAGCAAAACTCACACATCACGCTTCACCTGTGTGGAGAAACCACATCAAAATTTAAAACTTACCTTGCAGATCAACAATCTAAAATAAAAGCAGCCAATCTAACAAAACAGTTCAAGTTTTTAGGAAAAGTCCCCTTTCACACATTACCTGAACTCTACCGAAGTATGGATTTAGTTTGTGCCGTCAGCAGAAATGAGGGCTTTGGGTTAACGCCTCTGGAGGCGATGGCATCTGGCGTAGCAGTCCTAACTTCAGAAGCTGGAGCATGGAAAGATATTGTTGAAAATGGTATTCATGGCTACTGTGTCACAACAAACAGCACTTCCGCCATTCGGGAAAAATTAGAAATTCTAATCGCTGATCCTATAAAACTCAAATCAATGGGACAAGCAGGCAGAAAACATGTGTTAACATATTATACGAACAAACGTGAAGCTGAAGAGCTCTGTAAGTTCTTCCAAAGCATCTAACCGAACGCATTCATGAAGTAAACTAGGGAAAACAGATCCCATCTTGTGATATTTTCTTACGGTAAAATCATCCTTCTAAGCTTATTCGAAGAGAAGAACAGCCTTAAAAAAGGAATACTTCCTATCCAATTTAAACTCTTGGCTAACCACACGCCTCATGCTAATATAAAACCATAAAATTATACTAAAATGATAGTTAAACTTATTCACAAGGAACTTAACGCTGTAGCTGAAAAATATCTACCTAATGAAGCTTATATTACATTGCAAGCTCAGCACAGTACTACGCAGAAACTGCATGCAGATCGTAAATGCATCGGTAGGCTACTTATGGACTGGAAAGATCTTAAAGTAATGCGAGCTCAGCCTTAATGGCTCTAAATTAGATAGGTGGTAAACGTCCTGTGAGTTCTATTATTCATCAAACAAAAGGAGATTTCACCTCCAAAGCTCATTCTTTTGAGCAACAATGTGCAACCGTTGTTCAGTCTTTTAAAGATTCCGATGACATCGTCCAGGCTGGAAGAAACACTCTAAAAAAAATTGATTTAGAAAATACGGTATGCGTCGTAAAAGCATTCTTCATTCCTAAATTACCACAAAATTACAGCTATGGATTATTTTCAAAATCTAAAGCTAAAAAATCTTATGACAATGGGAACAGGCTACTTAAACTTGGATTTAACACACCAAAGCCAATCGGTTATTTTGAAAGACGAGCGAAAGGAAAGCTCCTAGACAGTTACTATATCTGTGAATTTGCAGAAGAAACCCAAACTCTTTATTCACTAATACATAGTGATACAACACTTAACGATTCTTTCATCCACCAGTTTACAAAATTTTGTTACAGTTTACACTCTAATGGTATTCTCCACCGTGATTTTAATCCTAAGAACATATTAATCTCAGATATAGGAGAGAACACTCAGTTCTCTCTCGTTGACATTAATCGCATCACCTGGTCAAAAGCTCTCTCATTAGAAAAATCTATGGGTAGCCTATCACGACTTCCGCTAAAGAAAGAGAGAATGGATCTACTTCTGGAAAGTTACGCGGTAAAGGCAAGTGTCAATATGAATCTCTGTCAAGAGAGCTTAAAAGCTGCTCAAGAGAGAACTGAACGATATTTCAGAAACAAAAGACGCTTCCGGAAAATATTTCCTAAAAGATGAAAGAACACTCCTCATTTCCCTGGGATCATTACTCTGACCAGCCTCGTGTGATGCGCGACAAAAAGCTAAAACGTAAGATTTACCTACGTGCATCAGGGCAAATGATAAAATCAGTATTACTCTTCCCTTTATTACCAATCTTCATTTGCTTATCTTTTTTCAGAAAACCTTGGACCAGATCTAAAGTACAGCGTTGCATAGGCTTATCTGTACACGTCGAAACAGAATGTGAAGGCAAGACAATTGTCCCTCTAATAGAGCTAGCACAGTTAGTCGATGAGCTCGATATCAAACACCTCCTTGTTCGAATTCCAATATCAGATTCTGATAATTTCACTACCTACATTAAGCACATTGATTCGCTTTCAAAACCAAATAGAGAAATTTCTATCAACCTCATTCAAGACAGAATCATTCTTGATGATCCCGATTTACTTAAAAAAAATTTACTCACTCTCATACCCTTATTGAAAGACAAAATAACATTCATTCATGTAGGTAATGCTTACAACCGAAGAAAGTGGGCATTTTTGCATTTTGGAGAATACCACCATTTTTTCCAATTTATACGTAAAGTCTGTAACGAATCCGCTCCTGAAATCAAACTCACTGGAGGCTCAGTAATTGATTTCGAAATCCCACCGTTTCTCGAAAGTCTCTTTCATTTTAGAAAAGGTAGTTACGATGGGTATCATGCACAACTCTATGTTGATAGACGAGGAGCACCTGAGAATACTCAAGGAGGATTTAATCTGCTAAGTAAGATCAATCTCATAGATACCATGCGTAAAGTAAGCTGGAAAGTAAGCGGTCCACTCTGGATCACAGAAATTAATTGGCCGTTAAAAGACTCTGGGAAATTTGCTCCCTGCACAGGTAGCGCATTAGTTGACCCTCAAACACAGGCAGACTACCTCGTAAGAGCATACCTAGTAGCAATAGCATCCGGAAAAGTAAGAACCTGCTACTGGCATCAGCTCATCGCACCGGGCTACGGCTTAGTAGATAATCGTGGTAAAGCATTCGTAAAATATCCATCTTATAATGCATTTAAAACATTAAATCGTTTATTCAGCAATGCCCAAATCTTATCTTTTGATCATCATTATTTGGGTATAAGAAATCTATACCGAATCAAAGCAAGTGCAAAAATCAATAGTAATGTAAACACCATCGCTGCCTATTGGAGTAACGATGGTGAACAACTTATTGCGAATCCATCTAAAATATGTGAATGGATAAATCAAAATGGCGATCAAGTCTCTTTTTCTAAATCTTCAAAAATCGCTATTTCCTCCAGCGTACTTTACGCAATATCTACGCACTAAAATCAAGTCTATACATCATACTCAATTCACCAGTAAAGAGAGGCTCGCCCATCCAGCTTACTCGATGAAAATCTATTCCACCTCCTTATAATTTTAGACTTCACTAAATTAGGGAAAATATTCAACAATGTGATTACCACCCTATCACCTATCCCATCGACAATAACTGGCTTCATTACTCCTTCAGAGTCGAGCTGGATTAATACATTCTGGGTATGAATATCACTAATAAGAATACTATTCTCTAATAAAAAATCTCCTAATCTCCTAAGCTGCGAATACAATAAATCTTTATCAATATAAGGTGATAACAAGTAAAAATCCAGTGTCTTTGAAATCTGCATATCAGCATCTCTAACACACTCATACAAATAACCACGCCCCAGAGACGTATCACATTCGCCTAAATAATCGGCAATAAAACCTAACCCAACTTGTCGCTTATGTAATTTACGGTAATAAGCTAAGTCAGCCTTAAGTCTTTTCTCCGCTTTATCATTATTATTAGGTATTTTAATACAAACACCTTTTTCAGAAGGATGCTCGTAGCAATCACAGTATGCCCCAGAAGCAATCAACCTCTGGGCAGACAAGTCTGGAACGTCTTCATCGTTCATCACCTTATACTAAAAATTTCATTTCTGCTTATCATAAAGCCCTTTATAAATAGGACAGTTGTCATAAATTTCTTCATGCGGACCATCTGCCACTATTTCCCCTCCTTCAGGTGTTTTAGAGAATACTAAAATCCTATTGGCATCTCTAATACTACTAAAACGATGCGCGATTAAAAATGTTGTCCTGCCTTCACTAAGCTCACGGAGTTCATCTTGGATTTGCGCCTCACTTTCACTATCTAGCGCACTCGTCGCTTCATCTAAAATGAGAATAGGCGCATCTTTTAAAAACGCTCTCGCTATCACCACTCTCTGCCGCTGACCACCGGACAAGCCTTCACCTCTCTCTCCCAGCTCCGTATCATAGCCGTCTGCTAAGCTACTAATAAACTTATGAGCACTGGCATTTTTAGCAGCAGTAATAACCTCCTCCATGGAAGCTGTCGGATCACCTATCAAAATATTTTCCGCTATCGTCCCTCTAAATAACATTGGTTGCTGACTCACCAGAGCAATGTTTTTACGTAAATCCGCTTTCTTCAACTGGCTTACATTCACGCCATCCACTTTTACTTCACCTCTCTGCACCTCAAAGAAACGCGGTATCAATGAAACAAAAGTGGATTTCCCCGCCCCACTCTCGCCCACTAGAGCTATTGTCTCTCCCGCTCTAACATGGACATTTATATCATTTAAAATAACATCATCACCATAGGAGAAACTACAATTTTCTAAAGAAACTTCACCTCGAACATCCACAAGGGACTTAGCATCTTCACTATCTAGAATCTCATCTTTACTATGTAATATATATTCAAGCCTGTCTAACGCAGCCTCCCCTTCACGAATCATTGAACTAAGATTACCCAATTTTTTTACAGGATTATATGCGGCATAAAGAGCCATCAACAGAGGCAAAAATTTTTCTAATGTTAGCCCTTGCTGTGCACCAAAATAAATAGCCACACCTACACCTATAGCCGACACCATCTCGACACTAGGACTCACTAAATAACGATATTTCAGCACTCCCATATTAAAATCAAGAAACTTAGTCGTATCTTCCTTAAGCTTAGCTACCTGATCCTCTTCTATCAAATATGCTCTTACCGCAGGTTGAGAAGCTAAATTCTCCGTTACAGTAGCAGAAATATCACCCTGTTTAGCTACCATTTTAGAAGCACTCTTAGCGAGTCTCTTAGCAAACGTGCGCACTGGAAACACGCAAATCGGAATAGTAAGTAATCCCAGCAACATAGACATCACGCTACTATCCGCCCAGCAAAGCCAAATCAATGTGCCTATAGATCCCAACAACGCACCTGGCAAAATCACCATGTCAAAAATAACCTTTGAAAGCACCTGCTGCATCAGCGCGGTATCGCCCATCACCCTACTCACTAAGTCACCACCCTTCTGTTTCCCGTGAAAACTTAATGATAAATACTGTAATCTTCTGAAAACATCAATCCGAATACTCTCAAGCACCCGCAGCCCTACATAGTTAAGCATCAGCTTACTTACGTAAGTACACACCCCACTAATAACAAACATTAAAGGCAACATCAAACACGCTATCAATAGAAGATTATTCCCAGCAATGTAATCTAGCCATTCTGGAGCTGCCTTTGTTCTACCAGTATCTCCATCCACAAAAATAACTGGAAAGACATACTTCATCATCAGTGGAAGCCCGGCACTCATGGCGGCTCCACCTATCACGCCAGCTAGAACACCAATAACTAGTTTCGCCTTAACTGGCCTCAAATAATGGAAGTATGGTTTAAATCTTTTCATCCTAAGATTGCTAGAGCATCTATTCTAGAAGAAACTTCTGCAAGCGAATAAAGATCTTCAAAAAACAGTATTCTTCATGATTTATTTTATTCTAGTCAGTTATAAAAATCATAGTAAGTTTATTAAATCTTTATTTATCTAAAATGTCAGAATAATGACATCACATTAGATAAATCGTAAAACTAGCAACGCTTGGAACTATTAGTAACAACTAATTTCTAAAACATAGAACACATATACAGAATGGAAACCGCCACACTAGAAACAACAGTACCGACCTCAGAAAATAACAATCTACAAGCAGATGATGTAGCCGCAATCGATGCTCTCGGGCAATCTTATCAAGCATTCAAATCTGAAATCGCGAAAGTGATCGTAGGTCAGGAAGAGGTAGTTGAGCAGCTTGCCATCTGCCTATTCGCTAAAGGTCACGCACTTCTTATGGGAGTTCCAGGACTAGCTAAAACTTTACTTGTATCATCTGTAGCTCAGACATTAGAGCTATCCTTCAATCGTATCCAGTTCACACCAGATTTGATGCCCTCTGACATCACAGGAACAGACATCATCCAAGAAGATGAAAATGGACACAGGGCGTTCAAATTCATCAAAGGCCCTATCTTTTCAAACTTACTTCTCGCGGATGAAATTAACCGTGCCCCTGCCAAAACACAGGCAGCCATGCTCGAGGCGATGCAGGAGCGTCACGTTACTGCTCTTGGAACAAAATATGATCTTGCCCCTCCGTTTTTCGTACTCGCTACACAAAACCCAGTGGAACAAGAAGGAACTTATCCACTTCCAGAAGCACAGCTTGACCGTTTCATGTTCCTCATCAACGTGGACTACCCTTCTGCTGACGAAGAAAAAGAAATCGCTCGTTCCACTACAGGGGCAGCAAAAGAAGCATTACAAACTGTTCTGACTGGTGAAGAAGTCATCACATATCAAGAACTCGTTCGCCGCGTTCCAGTTCCAGATCACATTTATGATTATGCTGTAGAAATAGTGCGTAAGACTAGACCAGATCTCGACACCACTCCAGACTGGGTAAAAGATAACGTAAGCTGGGGGGCTGGTCCACGTGCGGTTCAATATCTCATTCTTGGAGCTAAATCACGCGCCGCATTGCACGGATCATACATGGCTCGCATGGAAGACATTGAAGCTGTAGCAGGCCCTGTATTAGGCCATCGTGTTCTCACTAACTTTGCAGCTGAATCACAAGGAATGACCTCTAACAAAGTGGTTGACCGTCTTGTAACAGAGATGAAATAATTAGATCTATTAAAAAATCATACGCAATATTTGACATTATAGCAACTTCGAGAGTTATCAATGTCAAACGGATAGCCTACTTCTCAAATTCAAGCATCATTGGGGGCTCTCATTTTGTAAGATAATTCAACGATTTATTAGTTACACAGAACCTCGCAATATAAAATATTATTTAAAAGGCGAACAATAAATATTAGTTCACAACACACAAAATTTCTCAAACAATCTAAATGGATTATACTTTCATAGATCATCAAGTCATCTCCCGTCTCGGGGCAATTCCTATTGAGGCTAGGCAGCCAATGCTTGGAAATGCCGCTGGACGTCACCGCTCGCCTTTACGTGGATCATCTGTGGAATTCGCGGAATACCGTAAGTATGTTCAAGGTGATGACACCAGAAGGCTCGACTGGAAGGCATATGCCCGTTCAGATAGATACTACATCAAGGAATTCGAAGCTGATACGAATCTTCGAGCTTATATGTTTTTGGATACAAGTGGGTCAATGGACTTTAGCTATGAATCTGAGACAAAAATAGAATTTGCTCGCAAACTCGCTTCCACCCTCGCCTACCTCACTATCGATCAAGGAGATGCTGCTGGCTTATCACTATGTAATGATAAAACTCACCTTGAAATGCCACCGCGAAGAAAGGTATCTCATCTACAGAACATCTTCAAAAATCTTCACGATATTGAGCCTAAATCTGAGACCGGACTAGTTCAAGGACTACATGATATAGCAGAAAAAATTGGATCACGAGCAATGATAACAGTATTTTCTGATTTTTTCTGTGATCTGGAAGAACTCAAAGATGCGCTTCAGCACCTTATACATAAAAAACATGATGTCACACTCTTCCACATTATGAATCCTCAGGAGATTGATTTTAACTTTGAAAGACCTCATCGTTTCTTGGACATGGAAGATGACACCTCGATCGTAGCTGAACCCACTATCATAGCAGATGAATACCGTGAGGGAGTGAAGCAATTCCTCAGCGACATCAAAACCACAGCATTCGATTCAAATGTAGCTTATCGTCTGGTCAGAACCGATGAAAACTACGAAAATATACTCTCAGAATTTCTATTAGACCGCGTTCCAAAAGGAGGTAAACAGTAATGTCATTTCTAAATCAATCTATCCTATGGGGACTACTTGCTGCCTCCATTCCTGTTATTGTTCATTTACTGAACCGCAGAAGGCACCGCACAGTAAAATGGGCCGCAATGTCCTTCATTCTCAAGGCAACACGAGAATCAAGAGGAAAGAAAAAATTAAAACATCTTATCATTCTCTCAGCAAGAACACTAGCTCTCGCTGCACTCATCTTTGCTGTAGCTCAACCATTAGTTGGCGGACTTCTTGGCTGGGGCGGTAGCAAGCTGGATACCGTGATTCTGGTACTCGACCGTTCTCTTTCCATGGAAACAGAAACTGGAACAGAAGGCCTTAGTAAACGACAGCAAGCTATTAATCAGGTTATGCAAACCATGAAAGAGATGGGAAACCCAAAACTCATTCTTATTGATTCTGCAAGCGGAAACATCAGCGAGATCAACCCTATCAGTTCACTCGATAAACTTGCCATAACAGCAGCAACTGATACAAAGTCGAACATTCCAGCTCTTATAGAAAAAGCAACTAACTACGTACAAGAGAACACAACAGGACAGACCGAAGTCTGGATAGCGTCAGATTTACAAAGTAATGATTGGCAGCCAAATTCATCACGCTGGGATAGTATCCGTTCAGGCTTTGAAAATCTTACTCAAAAACCAAAACTACGTATCCTTGCCCTCACAGAAACGCAAAAAGACAATAAATCGATCAGTATTAAAAGTATCAAACGCCGCGAAAATTCAGTCATCCTTGACTTTGAAATCACCAGTAATGTGGATAGAAAAGAACAACTTATTAATGTCGCATTTAACTTAAATGGTAAAAACACTCTCAATAAAGAATACAATATAGATAGTCAAACCACCACCATCCAAGAAGAAATAAAATTACCGAAAAATGCAATCAATGGTCACGGATACCTCGCTCTTTCTCCAGACGGTAACAACCGCGATAACAATGTTTTCTTCGCGTATGGCGAAGCAACACCAGCGCACACTGTCATTGTCACAGAAGGAGGAGAATCCATCCAATATCTGGAAAAATCAGCTGCGCTTCCCGGGTTTACACACCAGACAGCGGAAAGAGTGCAACCTAACCGACTCACATATTCTATGCTTGCTAAGTGTTCATTAGTGATCTGGAAGGCTAAATTACCAAATGGTGAAAAAGCAAAAATTTTAACGCGATTTATAGAAGATGGAGGATCTACCATTTTCTTCCCATCTAACGAAGACTCGGAGAATAGCTATCTTGGGATAAACTGGGGTGAGACTCAAATGGCACCTAGTGGTCAGTATTTTATCGTCTCAGACTGGAATGAAAATGACGGACCACAGAGAAACTACAGTAACGGTGAATCCATTCCTATGGGATCTTTAAGAACTATCAAAAGAAGACCTATTCGTGGTGACCTTTCATCCCTTGCAGATTGGGATGATGGATCAACAATGATAGGTCGCGTGATAGAAGGTAAAGGTACAGCTATATTTTTAAACACTCTACCAAACCGTAAATGGTCAGACCTCGACATTGGAACAATTTCAGTACCTGTCATTCAAAACCTTCTCAATCTAGGAAATAAAAGATTTGGCTCAGCATTCTTTTCTGAAACAGGTCGTAACACTCCTCTAGCAAAAGAAGTGGATAACATCACAGTAATCACTGATAACTCAAAAGTAAATGTAGCTCTAGATGATTCAGGCATAAAGAGTAACCCACTCTATGAAGCTGGAATTAAACGTATCAATGAACGGGTAGTCGCTACCAATCGCCCTGCTGAAGAAGACAGCTGGGGACTAATCGACAACTCAGAACTTGATATGGTCTTTAAAGGCACAAATTACAGTTTATTCGAAAACAAAGGACAAGATGATAGTACCCTAACTCAGCAAATTTGGCAAATTTTCCTCATTGCTGCCTTAGCTTTCTTGGCCATCGAAGCCTTCCTATGCTTAAATAAAAAAACAGCCTCAGCATCAGCTACTAAACAAGCTGCTATATCATAATAGCACAAACAATCCTTTCACTAGAGATTCTAGTCACTCATTTACATGAACTTCAGCATATCTAACCTTACATTTTCACCAAGTACCGCACTTTTCATCACAGGAATCGTTGCACTCTTAGTTATTGGCGTCCTTTGCCTCACAGCATTTAAGCGTGCTACCAGACCACTTCAGACAGGACTTTTAGAAGGACTACGTTTCTTTATCGCTTTCATCATCGTACTCATGCTTTGGAAACCAGAGTGGAAAACTGTCACCTATCCTGAAGACAAGCCAGAAATCGCTATCCTCTGGGATGGATCTGAGTCCATGGAAACAGAAGACTCAGTAACTCCTAAATGGATGGATAAAAACACTCCAGTAACAACACGCAGTGTATTTATCGACCAAGTTCTAAAGCAGGAATTCTGGAAGGAACTTGAAAATGGTGGAAAAGTGAGCGTATTTAATAAAAATTTTTCATCCATCCCTAACGAAATCACACCACAAGAAAAACTTAAACTAAGCTCAGACTTAAATACTCCTATTAGTGATTTATTAGAAGAGCATGATAATTTAACAGCGGTTATTTTACTATCAGATGGATCTCACAATAAAAATCGTATCGACGGCAAAAGAAATTCACCAACTAGAGCAGCGCAGAATTTGCTCATCAATAAAACACCATTATTTACAATACCTGTAGGTGCTAACAAAAGTCTTCCTGACTTAGAACTTTTTAACCTATCTGCTCCAGATTTTGGTATTGTGGGAGAATATGTTCAGATCCCTTTCTCTATCAAGTCATCAATGGAAAAGGACATCCGTACAACAGTCACCTTAAAAGACAATAAAGGTTCCGCTTCCAAAACAAAAGTTGTCACGATTCCAGCTAACAAAACATACAGCGGCTCTATTCTTTGGAAGTTAAAAAAAGAAGGATCTAGTGTTCTCAAACTATCTTTCCCAGTCAATCAAGGAGAATTTATTATTAAAAATAATAGTGAAGAATTCAACATTGCAGCAAAGAAAGAATCTATCAAAGCACTAGTCATAGAAACTCGTCCACGTTACGAATACCGCTTCATCCGTAATGCTCTATCACGTGACCCTGGCGTAGACGTAGATTGTCTTCTTCTTCACCCTAATATTGGTGCTGGTGATGGCCCAGATTACATAAAAGAATTCCCTGAAAAACTTGAAGACCTTCAGAAATACGATGTTGTATTCCTTGGGGATGTCGGTGTAGGAAAAGATCAACTTACCGTAGAACAAGCTAACCTTCTCGCAGGACTCGTTACAGAACAAGCCAGCGGCATCGTTTTCATCCCTGGACCAAAAGGAAACCAGTTGACTCTTAAGGGCACTGACTTAGAACCTATTCTACCCGTCATTTATGATGAATCTAAGAAAAAAGGTCTCAGTGACCAAGTCGCATCTCCGCTCAATTTAACGAAATCTGGTAAATCATCACTCCTCACTCTTCTTGGAGAAAGCGAAGCCGAAAATCCCAAAATTTGGAGAAACTTACCGGGATTCTACTGGTGTGCAGCAGTCAAAAAGACAAAAGCAGGATCAAGCGTGCTCGCTACTCACGGTAACCGCAAAAATAGCTACGGCTCCATTCCCCTACTCGTTACAAAACAAGCAGGAAGTGGAAAAGCCCTCTTTCTTGGTCATGATTCTGCTTGGCGATGGAGACGTGGTGTAGAAGATCTATACCACTTTAGATTTTGGAAAAATGTTGCTCGCTGGATGTCGTATCAGCGTAACATGGCAGCAGGTGAAAGACTTCGCCTCTATCGTACTCCAGACAGACCAAAGCCCGGTGATCTAGTAAGCCTCACAGCCAATGCATTTGATACCAACGGAGTTCCTCTTAGAGAAGGGAATGTAGAAGTAGAAATCATCGCTCCTGATGAAACTAAGAAAACGATCATTCTTGATAAAAGTGAAGGTAATTGGGGAGCATATTCTGGCAACTTTGGCATAGACCAAATTGGAGAATGGAAAATTACGGCTGGTATCGAAGGAGATAGAACAGCGAAAACAGTTTCAACATCCATCATTGTTCAAGGGCAGCAAATAGAGAAACTCGGAAAACCTGTAAACACTGAACTTCTTAAAGAAATGGCACGCATCACTAAAGGTCAATACATCACGCCCGATAAACTCAACGAAATCACCAAACTTATTGATGCTTTACCAGCTAAGAAACCATTTGAGAACCGCACTTCCATTTGGTCACATATCGCATTACTCATCAGCTTAATCGTCATGCTAGCCCTATTCTGGATAGGACGGAAACTAAATGGAACATTTTAAATCTGTAATATCTACTAGCCAGGTGATTAAAATAGAAATTTTCATATACTCAAAAAACTAGATCCTATATCATTACGCTTTGCTACATTGTGAATCTCGGCTATAGTTCATTAGTAATTAGCAAAGCTTATGTCATCACATGATCTCAAATCATTAGCTCGTAATAGTGAATCTGATTCTCTAATAGACGCACAAACAAAAACACTTTCCTATACCTGGTTGCTTCCAGTTGGATTATTTATTGGATTTGCAGTAATACTCACAACACTTTTCGCTGACCGCTTTCTACCTGCTTCTGAAGTAATTACCGCACAAGTGTTCACTCTTAGGTCAAATATAGAAAGTGATTCCATACCCACTTCTACATCTAGTACCACTGAGGTAAGCACAAAAGGCAGCATGTTATTTCAAGCATCTGGCTGGATAGAACCAGATCCATACACCATCTTTGTCCCTGCACTCACTGATGGTATTGTAAAAAGTGTTCATGTATTAGAAGGCCAAGAAGTAAAGAAAGACCAACTTTTAGCCGAACTAATTGATGATGATGCTAAACTCATCTTAATCTCAGCGACCCAGAAATACAATGAAATGCAGAAACGTATCATCGCTCATTGTTTAGGTATTGATATTTTAGATACAGAAATAAAAGGAATCAAAAGCCAAATCCAAACTACGGAAATTAAAATCCAGCAAGTTCAGGATGAACTAAACAGATTTAGCAAACTCAGTAAAGGCACGGTCTCTGACCAACAAAAAGTCCAAGCACAATTTAAACTCAAAGAACTCAAATCAGAGAGTCAAGAACTGCAAGCTAAAATATCTGGCTTAGAAGCAAGAAAATTACAAATCAATGCTGAACGGGAATCGATGAACAGCGCACTCAACGAACTAAAAACTCAAGTAGACACTGCAAAATTAGCGCTCGATAGAACTAAAATATACGCTCCCATCGATGGAACTGTGTTACACCTACATGCCGCTCCTGGTAAAAAACGCATTTTACGTATGGATGACCCTAAATCTACCATCATCGTAGAACTCTATAATCCCAAAAAGTTGCAAGCACGCATCGATGTTCCACTCAATGAAGCCGCATCGATGCGACTAGGACAGAACGTTGAGCTGAAATCAGATCTATTACCAAACAAAGTATTTAACGGTCACGTTACCCGTATTGCAGGCCAAGCAGACATTCAGCGCAATACTCTCCAAGCAAAAGTGGGAATAAAGAGTCCCGATCCCAGACTACGCCCAGATATGCTCATAAGAGCGAAATTTTTCTCCGTATCTAACAATAAAATTAGCTTATCTAATGATCAAACTACGTCATCACGTTTAAAAAACAGACTTTCTATATTCGTGCCGAAAAAAGCTATTTTTGACCAAAACTACGTCTGGGTAATCTCCACAAAAAACAAAGCAGAACTACGTAAAGTCACACTAGGTTCTCAAATAAAATCTAAGCACCAACATGTCACTGATGGAGTAAAATCTGGCGAACAAGTAATATTACCACCATTCGATGGCTTCAAAGAAGGAACTCGTGTGCGAGTTACTAATAAGCTGTAATTTGACTCCACTAGACTTTACAGTATAACCATATCGACCAACTCATGAATCCCCTAATCTCTATTCGCTCCATCAGCAAATCTTTTACGAAAGGGAAAACTACCATCACGCCACTCAATGACCTTTCGCTAGAAGTATCTAAAGGGGAATTCATTTCACTTATGGGACCATCAGGATCTGGTAAAACCACACTACTCAATCTCATCGCAGGAATAGACTCGCCCACAGCTGGCGAGATTATCATAAACGGTAAAAATATAGCTACTCTCTCCCGCTCACAGCTCACACAATGGCGCTCTTCCCACGTCGGTTATATTTTCCAGCTTTATCATCTAGTGCCGATTCTATCTGCCTACGAGAATATCGAGCTTCCTCTTTTACTCTTTAAAATGAGTAAAAAAGAACGCCGCAAAAAAATACTCACTGCCTTAGAGCTAGTAGGATTATCTGATCGCGCAGACCATCGCCCATCAGAGCTTTCTGGCGGACAAGAGCAACGTGTAGCAATAGCTAGAGCTATCGTTCATGATCCTGAATTACTAGTGGCTGACGAACCTACAGGTGATCTAGACAGAAAAACAGCAGACTCTATCTTAGATTTACTCAAGCAGCTCGCTGAAGAACATGGAAAAACCGTTGTCATGGTAACTCACGATCCCAAAGCCGCAGCCTACGCACACAGATCACTCCTTCTCGAAAAAGGAAAATTTATCAATTCCACTATCAAAGCCTAAAAAGCTACTCTCAATAGGCTAGAAAAAATAATTTACTGTCGTAACAGAACCAGCACATTTATGCAGAACAATTTAAATCGCATAACACAACAATTTTTACTATATACCGAAACGTAAACATTGTCGATCTTCACACCTAAATCACTGATTTGTTTCTATTAAGTATCAACTGTTCAACTGCCATTATATTAAATAATTAGAAATCTTAATCAATTTCACTTTTATTTATCGTATTTTCGATATATACTGAAAATATGAACTCTGCAATACATGTTTTAAATACAGAACAAGAATTACCCATTTCACTAGATGAAGCCTGGGAATTCTTCTCCACTCCAAAAAATTTAGAAAAACTCACTCCTGCTAATTTAAAGTTTAAAATCCTAACATGTTCAAATGAATCCATGATAGAAGGACAAATAATTAGTTACAAAATAAGACTAATGCCGTTCATCTGGATGAATTGGGTAACAGAAATTAAACAAGTAGAGCAAAAGAAATTCTTTGTGGACGATCAGCGTTCAGGGCCATATAAAATCTGGCACCATCGCCATTCATTCACTGAAACAAAACATGGTGTGCTTATGAAAGATCAAATCCACTACCTGCTCCCATTTGGCATTATTGGCAAATTAGTTCACAAGCTAGCAGTTAAAGCACAACTAAAGCGTATTTTTGACTACAGACATGATATTTTAGAAGAGATCTTTACTAAATAGTGTCTGGTCGCAAAAGACTGGTTAGCTGTATCCATAGTGCTGGAAATTTAGCATCCAGAGCCTCAGGGGCTTTAGATTATCCATGATTTTGAGCCTGTTGTTGATTTTTGTGAGCTTTGTCGATTAATGACGAGCAATTGGGCTTCTCAAAGGCACAGCTATACTTGCGATTAGGGACTGTACACTAGGGATAAGAGCTAAACATTG
>JAVCKV010576718.1:0-28151 GCA_032274145.1 Herpochondria borealis | reverse complement strand
ATAACCACTCTAGCAATACTATCCCTATTATTCATACCAAGAGATTACGAAGTAGAACCCTTCAAAGAGAGAAAGGGTACGGAATACTGGAACCTAAAGACAGGTTCTAAAATTGGATATACGAGACTCGAAAGTAATCAACAGATAAAGAAAGCGCTAATCATATTATTAAGAGATAAGAAAAACATAATTTGCAAAAAAGGATTCTAAACATAGCCGAGGTCTTCATCATTGGATTGATAATTATTGGAGTTTTCGCATTCTACGAAAAGACTAATTCTGTATCAAGATTTGCTATAAAAAGTGATGTTCTACGAGTAGGAATTGATAGTGTGATTATAATCGTTTTATTGTTTCGGTCATTTAAACTAATAAAGAATTTTAATAGAGATTACTCAGAATTAGGCAAGCCTATAGTATTAGAAAAAGTGGTCTATGGTTGTTGTTTGATTTTACTTCTTCCTGATCTAATAAGCTGGTATCAATGGTATTATTTTTCGAATCTATATTTATATATTTTAATAATATATACTCTGCCAATAGTCCTATGGGCTATCGAGCTAATTGAAAGAGTTAGCATCGAGAAAAATAGAATTAGAAATTTCGGATTAGTAATTTTGACATTGATAATTCCAATTATTGGATATACGATATATCTAAGTCAAATAAAATGAAGTGAGAAAACACTTCTATGAGATTATAATCGTTACAAATCATATTGCGTATGCTTTTATATAGAGTCACAATTTTCTAAATGAAAAACCTCAAATTAATTTCGATTCTAATTTTCATAACCACTCTAGCAATACTATCCCTATTATTCATACCAAGAGATTACGAAGTAGAACCCTTCAAAGAGAGAAAGGGCACGGAATACTGGAACCTAAAGACAGGTTCTAAAATTGGATATACGAGACTCGAAAGTAATCAACAAATAAAGAAAGCGCCAATTATCTATTTACATGGTGGGCCGGGAGGAAAGATTACAAATCAAATCATTGAGTCAATAAGTGAGATCACTGAGCTGGGGCATGATTTATATTTCTATGACCAGATTGGAAGTGGGCATTCAGAACGATTAAAGGATATTACGGAATATACAGTCGATAGACATAGAAGAGACTTGAGGGAAATCATATCTATAATCGGATCCGAAAAAGTTATTTTAATTGGTCATTCTTGGGGGGCGGTATTGGCGATTAATTACTTGCAAGACAATCCGGAAAGTGTTGAGAAATTAATACTCTCTGGTCCAGGTCCGATCTTACCTATAGACCGCAGTGTTATGGATGATGTACCACCTGATAGTCTTTCATTAATAGAGCCAGCGTTTACAAACAAACAAGGAAACAAGAAGGCTAATAATTGGCGGAGTAGGTTCATGTCACAATGGGCACATATGTTTCATTCAAAACTAGCTTCGGATCAGGAAGCGGATGAGTTCTTTACTTATCTTAATAAAGAGTTGAGCAAGTCGACGGATTGTGTATTGGACGAGGATAAAGTAGTAGAAGGAGGCGGTGGATATTATAGCCACATTATGACGTTTAACAGTATACGTAATGTAGAAGATAAGAGAGGTGAGCTAAAAGAAATTGGGGTGCCCATACTTATTCTGAAAGGTCAATGTGATAATCAAAATTGGGGTTTTACGAAGGAGTACTTAGATATATTTAGTAACTCAGAGTTAGTGATAATTGATGGGGCTGGGCATAGTATTATTAATAGTAAGCGGGAAGAGTATTATGGGTTAATCTATGATTATTTAAAAGAGTAGGAGGTTGCATGATCAATCTTTGGAGGAGGAGGATATAGAAATATTGAGAATTTGTTATTTTTAGATGTGTCAGGAATAGTTAACGGTTGTGAGAGGAGGCACAAGTTGGCTTATATAATATGTAAATAAGAAAAATGGAAACATCAAATACCTTACTGTTTACTTTAATTGCAATTGCAGTTCTTTTATTAATTTTTTTGATAAAAAGCAGGTTTATAAAGTGTCCTGACGGAAAAATGATGATAGTTTATGGAGCTGAAGGAGGTAAAGCCGTATATGAAGTTATCCTTGGGGGGAGTAAGTTCATCATCCCAGTAGTGCAACGTTATGGCTTTATTGACTTAAGTACTTTTAGTCTAGAATACAATGAAAAACTCTATTCTAAAGATGAAATGATAATAAAGGCTAAAATGAAAATTTCTTATGCTGTATCTATTAGACCTGACTTATCACGACAAGCGGAAAGGTTACTTTTTATTACAAAACAAGATATAAAGATACTTGGCGAAGATATTATTCATGGTCAAATGGTGGAGTTTTTTAAAAGTAGAGATATAGTTGACTTGGTAGAATTCAAAAGAGATCCTAAATTAGTAAATGAACTTTATAAGTTTTTTAATACTGAATTTAATAAAGTTGGATTTGAGATAGTTTCAATTAGCAAAATCTTAATTGTTGATATCGAAGAACAGATATTACTATTAGAACAACAGTGGCAGGAATTGCAATGCAATAGCGTTGTTTCAATCGAAGAAATGAAAAAGGCGGAATTCGAATTAAGGGAAATAAATAATGCCATTAATAAAACTGTTCTCGAACGAAACGAGCTATTATCTCAAAAGCTTAAGTTATTAGTTAAAATAAGACTGTAATAATTTTTACTTCATAGTGAATATAAGAGTGGCGCTAATTTTTATTAGCGACATATTAAATAGAAATCGGTTTTAATTCAAACATGATTTAATCATTAAGACCGCTGGTGAAAATCGGTGACACCCTCTGGGGTCATTTTAGTCGAATAAATATCATTTGTAATACGGTAATCTCCATGAGATTAAAGTTATAAGTTGGTCTTCAAAGAGATAGATACAGTCGTGATTACACCATTGGAATTAGTGTCAATTAAAAAAGAGATGGTATGACAAGCAGAAAAATGAATTCAGAGAATTCAGCATATTGTAGCCATGGGTTAAGGAAATAGCAATATGATCTCAGCGAGATCACCGACTTATTTATGCAAGTTGTCATACACAACTTTAATCCGTCAGGGTCTCGGATGTACATAATCAAATAGAGCCGTTACAATAACTATAACCAGTAAAAAGAATTCAGAGAATTGACTATATTGTAGCCACGGGTTAAGGAAATAGCAATATGATCTCAGCGAGATCACAGACTCTTTTGTGCAAGTTTTCATAAACAGCTTTAGTTAGCCAGGATATCCGATATAATTAATAACTAATTTAACGTTATAGAAAAATATGTTTTTGAATTAAAACCTATGAGAACTTTTACACTTACCAACCAAATCGATCAATTAAAACGTCTTGAATATTGTAGGATAACTACATTAAAACATTACAAATGAAACATTTGATTTTCGCGGTTACAATTTTATGTCTTGTATCATGCTCAGAGAGCCTTGAGAAAGTGGACAATTTCTTAGACTGTGATCAAGTAGGTGAAAACTACAAAGCCTATAGTGAAGAGAAAATAGACTGTGAATCCCATTACATGCTCACTGAATATAATGGTCAACAGTATATTGAGCTCCGTTCACATTGTGGTGACCTTACAAGACCATTTGTTATCAATGAATATTGTAAAGATATCTGCGAAACATTGCCTTATGATGAAAATTCAGAGTGTGGCAAATATCTACAAGGTAGAGTAGAAAAAGAAATTCTATTAATACAAAAGTAGAAGGCCTTGAAGCGGTATTGAACACCAAGACCATCACCAATGCCTGAAAGACAAGCAAGCAGCCTAGAACTCAGCAACTCGAACAATAAACACCTATGAAAAAGATAATATTCCTTCTAGCAATACCTGCTTTTTTACTCATTGCTTGCGATTCAACGGAAGACATCTGTCCAAACTTTAGTTTCGTTGAAAATGATATTTCAGGCGAAGAAAACTATTTGATTATTAAAGCAATCGTTGACGATTTTACTGAGGGAAATAAATTGTCTCATATTTCTCAAGAGACACATTTCATGTCTGATTCTTCAAGATTTGCGTTATATTTTAAAAGTGAGAATATAGGGCTTGAGCCTGAAATGATTGCAGATTATAGTGAAATGAATAGTGTCCCATTTAATTGGGATGATTCATTTGACACAGACCAAGATTTAATATCAAAGGAAGAGTTGGATTGCCTATTCGATAATAATGGGTGGAATGGTTTTTATGAGAAATATACTGACTCTAAGGGGTATCTTAAGTTTGGTGTGCCCATTCAAAATGATAATAATGAAGCATTGGTAACCTTTGAGCTTCTTTGTTACTGGGAATGTAGTTCTGGACATACAGCTATTTTAATAAAAGAAAATGGTAAATGGAAGGTTAGAGATGTGATCACTGTTTGGATTAGTTGAAATTTCAAAAGTTTTCCAGAAAAATGAAACAGGCCCATCTTTTTACGGATGAACCTGTTTAATAAATCTAGTCATTGTTTGTTGGTTATAGTTCCGGATGCGCTGTCATCTTTTCCTTCATTCACAGATCATCAGTTTTATAAACTTCATGATTAAATTTTTCATTTATGCTTTCGCAGTTACTTATACTGTTGCAAGTTTTAATGACTGAGCTACTGGGAAATCGATAGCGACGTCAGTTGTTTTGTGTAAGTAATTTGTGATTGTTATTTCTCCGACTAGATTGATCGTGTCCATCAAGTTTTCTTTTGTCCATCCGGCAGCGAAGAATGCATTCAGTACTTCAGGATTCGTTGCACCTCTGTTTTCTGATATGTTTCTTGAGAGTTTTGCCAATGCATCTAATTTTGAATCGAATGGAGCATTTCCAGATCTAATGTCAAGAATCTGCTCTGGAGTATATCCATTCATTCCTGCAATAGCTGTATGTGCAGACAGACAGTATTGGCACTGGTTTAATTCACTTACTGCAAGGTTTACTACTTCCTTTTCTTTTGTTTTAAGCGAAGATTTTGCATTTGCAAAGTCAAGGAAGTTTTTCAATGCGTTTTCGCTTGATGCGAGTGTTGCATAAATGTTTGGAACAAATCCTACCGCCTTCTCTAAGCTATCAAAAATTTGTTGGTTCGTAGTACTTACTTCGTTTCTTGTAGGAACATTAAATGTTGTGTTCATTTTCTAATTTTTATTATTTAATAATTGAGGCATTATTTCCTCTAATTGACAATGCAAAGATGCAGGCTAAATAGCCCTTATTTAAGGACTAGACTTCCTGCATATTTGTATATTGTTCCCTACTTGGTTAAATTGATGTGTTTTAGTAAAAATGCTCGTGCTTCTATTTAATAAGAATGGAGTTTCCTTGGAAGAAGCATGATATAGACTGTTTGTCGGTATTTATACGCTTGGGGTATGGAATGGAGGGATAGTGAATAGTGATAAAACTATTATTCTACTATGAGGAGGTATCGGTTATTACGTTTTAGGGAATTATAAATTGTTCCCTTGGTGATATTGTGGATTGGTTTAGAGTTTCATTTTTTTAAATGCTCTAGGACTGTTGTCTGTATGCTTTTTAAAGAACTTTGAGAAATGACCAGAATCCTTATATCCTAACTCTGTGGCTATTTCGTCGATCGTTAAATTGGAATAAAGAAGTAATCTCTTCGCTTCCAAAATTATCCTTTCATTGATAATAATTAAAGGGCTTTTTCCTAATTGCTTCGAGAAGATATTCGAAAGCGTCTTAGGTGATTTGAAAAGTAGATTAGCATATTCTGAAACTTTGTGAAGCTCTTTAAAGTGCTTTTCTACTAAGATATTATATTCTCTTATTAGATCTAGCTTTGTTCTGGGTACGTCCGGATTAGGTAAGTTTTCCTTAAGTATTCTAGTAGATATAATGAGTAGCCTTTTTAATAAAGATCTTAACATCTCGCCTTGTAAATGATCTGCAATAGAAAAGTCATGTAAAAGAAGTCTTCTGATGATTTCAAATTGCTCTATGTTGGTTTCAGAGATTTTTATCGTTTGAGGCATTGCTGATCCAAAAAATAAAAACCCATTGCAGGACACCTCTTCGTCATGGGTTTGGATGCAAAAGAATTGCTTGTTAAAAACAAAGGCCAAAAGTCCCTCGTTGTTTTTATCTACTGACATCACATTAAGAGGAGTACAAAATATGATTTCATCTTTGTTTAGATTAACCTGGTAATCATCTATCTTAATATCCACCGTCTTATCCCTGCTCCACAGTATTTTAAATAATCCTTTTTGATTGATTAGTTCTTGGGCAGGCTCACATTTAAAATCTGTGAGAACAAAAATATCTTCGTCTTTAAAACTAGAATATGATAATTTCATATAAGAACTAAGAGGTTATAAATATTGGCAATATACAGAAAGAACGATTCAAATAACTAATAGATGCCTGACTGGTTTGCAGATAGTCTTGTCATGTAAGAAGGTATAATCATCTAACGTTTTAATACCTACTGTCTAATGGCTTCCCAGTTACAAGAGTCCGTTTCGATCGTCAGAAGTCTACCATCTAATGAGCCCAAACTCTTAAAATCTGTGTCTCCTATAGTGCCTGTAGCAAGCGTGCAATCCTGAAACTTATACAATTGATCGTCTATCATAAGAAAGTTGTCAAGTGCTGGATCAGCAGACAATGTTACACTAATTACTTTGAATTTGTAATCTTCTTGAATTTCTCCTTGGCAGGCCTTGGTGCCTATGTAGGTTCCTATCCAGCCTTCTTTGCTGCAATCGATCTTTTCATCTGAACAACTGATGATTACCATAAGGGGAATGAGAATAAATAGAGAATTGCGCATAATTAGTTTTTTTCTTTGTTCCAAATTTAGTTAATTATAATAATTAAATTTTCCGATGCTTGCGTCGGGCTCAAAAAAAATGTTTTGCATAAAAAGGCCTAATCACAAAAAATCCGATTTTTGATCTTTAGGTTGGGAGGATTTTGGAGAATGCTATATCCGGTTGCGTAGTCAAAATTTAGGCTCTTTTTTATTGTGCAAGGGGAAATAATTTGATTTCTTTACAATGCATGTCTCCTAGATGTTCGATCTTTTGAATTGATGTAGGCTCATAAGATCGGCATCGGCCCTACAGGCCTTAAAATCATTTATCTATTCCAACGATGGCTTTTCAGCCATTGCTTTGTGATTTCGGTCTTTCAGACCTTTTATGTTTTGATTAATATTTTTTCCAAAAAGAATAATCAAAAGCATTCTTAGAACCCCAAAAGGGTGATTTCAATAGGTGATGTCCGATATGGCATCGATCGGCATCGGCCCTACAGGCCTTAAATTCATTTATCTATTCCAACGATGCTTTTAAGTCATCGCTTTGTGATTTCGGTCCTTGAGACCTTTTTTGTCTTGATTAATATTTTTTCCAAGAGAAGAATCAAAAGCATTCTTAGAAGCCCAAAGGGTGATATCCGATATGGCATCGATCGGCATCGGCCCTACAGGCCTTAAAATCATTTATCTATTCCAACGATGGCTTTTCAGCCATCGCTTTGTGATTTCGGTCCTACAGACCTTTTATGTTTTGATTAATATCTTTTGCAAAAGAATAATCAAAAGCATTCTTAGAAGCCCAAAGGGCTGATCCCTATCAGCGATGTCCGACAGGGCATCGATTTATATATGTTGAGAAATTTCTGAAGCCAGAAGGGCTGATTCCGAACATCGTGAACTACAGTTCTGTTAGTTGGCATGTTGTGCAATCCAATTAGTAACACTTTTAGCCAGACGCCTTTCTCCCATAAAAAAACAACTACATTCTTTTTGCATCATTCCTCGTTGATTACTTTTTTTCATAACTTTATTACGGACATGAATTAAACCTGACGGAATGCAAAGCTTATATTGCATCAGATCTAAATGACATACGTATGAATAAGATTATAGGTTTATTACTCTTGCTTGCGACAGGATTTGTATCCTGCAAAAGCTCGGAAAAGAAAATAGACAAGCTTGAAATAGCAAAACAGTTCTTCAGTGTTCATAATGATTCAAATTATTCAGGGATGTCCGACTGGTTTGCAGATAGTCTTGTCATGAAAGAAGGGGTATATGAATTAGCGTATTCTCAAAGTGAGTATGTGAAATTTTTGAAGTGGGATTCTGTATTTGATCCGAGCTATGAAGTCCTTGCAATTGAACAAGTAGGGGAGACTGTAAAAGCTAAAGTTTCAAAAAACGACATTAGGATATTATTCCTGAATGAGGAATCGTTTATCACAAATCAGATTATACGTTTTCAGAATGATAAGATAGTCAGTGTTGAAATAGATTACGTAAGTTTTAATAATGCTATTTGGGAGAAAAATAAAAATGAACTCTTAAGTTGGACTAAAACGAATCATCCAGAATTGGATGGATTCATAAACGATCAAACAGAAGCGGGAGGGAAGAACTTTTTAAAAGCAATTGAACTTTATATGGCCAAGGAATAATGAGATGAATCTGCTTAGGTTTAGGTATTCTGATAGCGATTACTCCTATATATTAGTTGATGATACTAAGCTTTACATGTATTTACAATTGAATTACATTGTTTTACATTAATCCTTAATATGTGATAGACGTAAGTCGCTACCTTCGACAAAAATCACAAAAAGATGAAAAAAGAATTTATGAATAACCTTATCCCCGTATTCTTTCTAGCTCAGTTATTACTTGTAGCCTGCTCAGTACAAGACAATTCTATTGAGCGTAATAAGATAGCTCTAAACGTTTCACAACAGTCAAGCTCGGATGATAAATCTAACGAGTCCTCGAATCAGCTGGGAAGACACATTGTTGATATTTTTGAAGATAGCCAAGGCATTCTTTGGTTTGGAACGGGTTATAATGGTGTCGCATCATACGATGGCAAAGACCTAAACTACATAACATCTGAAGACGGTCTTTGTGGGATGACCGTAGCCAATATAATAGAAGATAAAGATGGTGTGCTCTGGTTTGGTACCTATTCTGATATGTGTAGATATGATCTCAAGGGAAGTAAGGATTCTCGTTCTGGCTCGTTTGCTGGATTCGAAAAGGATGCGGCTGGTGTCCCATATTTGGGATATGGTTGGAAAAGAGTACAAACGGACACGGATGGAAATCTATGGGTCAATACCCACCAAGGAATCTTCCAATATACCAACTCAGAATTCATAGAGTTTGTGGTGCCTGGTGTTGATAATACAAAGATTTCTTTCTGCAATACACCAGGTGTTGTTTCAATGGACTTTGTGGACAGAAAAGGGAATCTCTGGTTTGGAACGGATGATGATGGTGCTTACATGTATGATGGTAAGGCATTTTCTCATTTTACAAAGAAAGATGGACTGACAAGCAATAGTATAACGAGTATTGAAGAAGATCGAAACGGTAATATCTGGTTTGGATGTAGTAAGCTAATGGATTCTACCAACGAAAGAGAAGCTGGAGTTTGTTCTTATAATGGGACGGCCTTTACAGAATATCTAGATGTTGATGGACTACATCATAACACGATACATACTTTATACAGTGACAGAAATAACAATTTGTGGATAGGCGCCAATGGTACAGGAGTTTATAAGTTTGATGGTGAATCATTCAAGTTATATAAAGAACCTAAAGGAGTAGACTACACTGATCCGTTTCAGATAGGTGGGCTGCAAAGTGTGCTAGAAGACAGCAAGGGAAGACATTGGTTTGGGTTCTCAGGTGGCCTTTTTCGTTTAGAAGGCGAGTCTTTGGTAAATGTCCAAAAGAATGGTCCCTGGGAGTGATGGAGTTTGTCTTGAGGGTAAGTATGATTTCAACGAATGTGAAAAATTACGTATATTGATATAAATCTATGCAGGTAAAAGGCAATTATGTGGAATCAAAAAAAGAAGACAGATTGTAACTTCAAAAATCCCTAAAAAACTGAGTTTGATTTTTTTTGTTTAAATCATAATTGATATTGATACCAATAATTGGTATATTGCAGTGTAAACTAAAAGAAAATGGCAAAAAATACTTCAATAACTTTAGGTGATCACTTTGAAACCATAATAGAAAATAGTATTGCTTCGGGTAGATATGCTTCTGCAAGCGAAGTAATAAGAGCGGGATTACGAAAAATTGATGAAGAAGAACAAAAAATAACAGCTTTAAGAAACGCAATTGAAGCGGGAGAAAATAGTGGTTACATCACGGATTTCGATTCTGATAAATTTTTAGAAAGAATGCATTCAAAACATTCGAAATGAAATTGAAATTCCAATTAAGTAGATTATCGAATAATGATTTGGAAAATATTTGGGAATACACATATGAAAACTGGTCATTAAAACAAGCGGATAACTATATCATACAAATAATGGATCAAATAAATAGAGTTTGTTCTAACCCAGAACTAGGCAGACAAATATTTAGTATCAAACCTAACCATAGAATGATTAAAATTAATTCTCATTTCATAGTATATAAAGTTGATGGGAAATATCTTAAAGTTGATCGAATTGTTCATGAAAGAATGGATATCCCAAATAGACTATGATGTAAAAAATGAATCTACATAACATTAGATAACAGAGAATCCTCCCGTTGGTCAGAATTTCGTTATCAAGGGACGTTACCTGTAGTTCAAGAAGATGAAATATTTAAAAGATGTAAAAATATTTGGAATATTTAGAAAAAGGAAAAGTAGAGATGAAGATTTTTCACAAAAAAAAACTAATTCAAACTCTAAGTTAGTTGAAACTCTAAAACAACACTTAGATTGTAAAATATTTAAAGTCATTGAGTCTAATAATGACGTGTTAAATTGGATAATTGAACCCACAACATTGAAACTCATTCCAAGAAATTATGAGGATGGAGATTATATAATTCAAGCTATACTGATTAATCAAGATAAATCGGAAGAAATCTGTTACATCAATATGACAACTCCTGAACGAATAAACGATTATGTGATTTATAATCTAAAATCTCCTAAAGTAGAGTATTACCATAATTTTAAGTACAAGAATGTTATACCAAATGTTGCTTCTGACTGTTTCGGACTATACGAGCTTTACTATTCTCTAATTAACCCAGAAAGAGGAATTGGAATACTAAAGGAAGGACTTTCCATAAGTAAAGAGAAGAATGTAATTGCTGAAGATCTTGGTTATATTTTGAGAGATGAAAAAAGATATAATGAAGCCTTAGAAGCCTTTTTGATTTCAGAGCAAAATGAGCCCTCATCAGAATTTGTTTTCAGTGAAATAGAGGATATTTATCGAATACAAGGAAATGAAACTAAAGCTCAGGAGTATAAAGAGAAGTTTGAAAAATATTAAAACTGGTAACAATAGGTGACCATGCCATATTTCCTCAGGTCGTCCGTCGGGTAGATGAAGCGTTAATGCACCATAAAAGCTTCCCAAAGCATGAGAAAAGTAAATAAAGAATATAAGCTCAGAATCGTTCAACCTGAAGAATTAGAATTAAATAATATTAAAGGCTTTCTTAAGAGTGATACTGATGGATGTTTTTTGCCATTTTCTATTCTTGCTCTACTATATTTATTCTACAAAAAAATGACTTTCTCTAAGAGCGAAATTCAGAACTATTTATTAATAAAGGACGATTACTTATTGGTAAGAAATAATGAAAAGGAAGAAAAGTATAATTACTCAAAATTGAACAAAATAAAATTCCATTTTAACTCAACTGATTACGAAGATAATAACGACCCTAATGAGTTTTTACGATTAGAATTTATGCACAATGCTAAAGAATTAAATTTTTATATTATTTCTGGTAGAAGAAAAGCTAAGAATATTTGTACTTTTCTATACGGAAACAAGGTAGATTTTAAAGAATATAGAAATGGGACAAGAGTATTTTTGGGTGAACCTAAAAAGTATAAAGAAATCCAAGAACTAAAAAAGCAATTTGGAATTGAATGGTAAAGTTACGGAGTATAACATGTGATAGATGTATTTTAAGCCATCCATAATAACAATATGATTTTATCAAGGAATAAATATTTAAAAGCAAGAGATTTTATATTGACAAATGCAAGGATGATCGAGCGACGCTTATTTGAATTTCATTTTGAAAACGGAGATATAAATGGTGTTTATCACGCCGTCTATGCTTATCGAAATAGTGATGGTGGATTTGGTCACGGAATGGAACCAGATACAGCATCACCAGAGAGTCAACCTCTGTTTAGCATTATGGCGCTCGAAACGCTCGATGAAGTTGGTTATCTGACAAAAGAAATCATCCTAAAGGACTTTATGCCATATTTTGAAAGCATCATAGCCAAAGAAGGTGGAATTCCGTGGATGTTTAAACCTAAAAGCAATTATCCTTGTGGAGAACATTTTAAAACAGTAAAAGAAAGAAGTGCTCTAAGCACCACAGCACCACTACTTGGAATATTGGAAAAATATGAGATTGAAACCTCTTGGATGAAAAAAGCAGAGCAGTTTGTTTGGAGTGAATTTGAGCGAATTAAAGACAAGCACGTTTTCTGTCATTTATGTGTACCAAGATGGCTAACATTTTTAAAGCATACGAAAAATCAAGATAAGGCGATAATAACGATCAACAACTTGAAAGAATGGATATCGAATGACGGAGTAGTTTGCAAAGACAAATCGGATGAAGGTTGGGGCCTTTATGGAAAACCGCATAGTTTGAATTACGCGACATCTTCCAACAGTATTCTATATTCATTATTTGACAAAGAGACGATCGAATCTGACATAGAAGAATTGATCGACAGGCAAAAAGAAGATGGACGATGGGATACTTGGTATGGGATCAGTGAAGGGACAAAATTAGAGTGGGCTGGTATACAAACCTTACGGGTGTTGATGATACTGAAAAACTATCATTGTATTGAACAATGAAAAACTACACATTGCTCAACTGAATTAATTAGTATCTAAGAACAGCGTTTTAAATATTACGTTTTGAAAAAAATGAAAAATGAAATTAAATCTGATAACAATTATGTTTCTTCTATTTGGATTTTCGAATTGTTCTAATCAAAACAAATTGAATGGTAATGTTGCAGATGTAAATGTTGAAAGTTTAATCTATCCAATTAAGATTGAATTTGGAGCGGTCGGTAAAGGATCAAAATCTCCACCAACAATCATAGAAATAGATCGCGATAGTGTTAGGGTTTCTACAACAGATAGATATTTTAAAATGAATATTTTTTCAATTGAAACAAAGGAAACTAAATTTGAAGAAGTATTATCGAGCCTTGATGCCGAAGACATAAAAGACGATAAACACTATTATCATCCTTTTATTAGAGATGGTGGGTACATGAATATTTCGAATGAATTAGGTAACAGGAAATTCACTAATACATTTTCTGAAAATGGTGATAAATCGAACATCAAGCCAGACACAATAGAGTTGACTAAATTCGAAATGATTTCAAATTATGCAAATTCGTTTTTGAAAGAAATAGAAAATAAAAAATGATGCATGAAATTAGTGCCAAAAGAGCTTCAATTAACTTTTAACTATTCAAGCTAGTTTATGAGTAAAGTAAATCCTAAAAAAGTATTCTTGCCAATTTTTCTAATTGCCATATCCTTTGTGATACTTAGGAAGTGTTCATTTGATTCGATTCCTAATGAAAAGCTGACAACCAAAAAGATAGAATTTGAAGAAAGCTATAATGATGATGAATATCAGTTAACTATTAAAAGTTTATTGGAATGTTCCAATCGATTGTATTTAAGCTCTGAAAATGAAGAAGTGAATAAATTATTAAATGAAAATTCTCCTTTGTTCCTTGACGCAAAAGCAGATACCACGATAACGATCAAAGGCAAAGGCAATCTGAAGGATAAGATAAATATCAAATTTAAATGGGGCAACTCTAAACTTCCGATTCAATCGACAAAAATCAAAAGTCTTCCTTATGCAAAAGGTAAAAGGTATAAATTATTGCAAGGTAACAATTCGAACCCCACGCATAATCATGAATTATCTCGTTATGCTTTTGATTTTACAATGAAGATTGGAGACACTATTACATCCACTCAAGACGGTTATGTTGTTGTGGCTATTGATGGTTATGACGGATGGGGCTACGGCGATAAATGGACTGCTTATGCGAATCAAATAATGATATATGATACCTTCTCTAACTTGTTTACTATGTACGGTCACTTAAAGCAAAATGGTAGTTTGGTAGAATTGGGTCAACACGTAAAAATAGGCGAACCTATCGCATTGAGCGGTAAAACAGGACAAACCTCAGAAGAGCATTTACACTTCAATGTATTGCAAGCGGATAATGGAAAAAGCGGACTAACATCATATCGGTTGGATTCAATTGGGGATTACAAAGTCAAAGAACTAAATCGTTATCAATGGATGGAGAACTAAGCAATAGGATTTTTAATAATTGATTAATGAAAAATAATTTGAACCAGATAGGAACAGTATACATTGCTTATTTCTCCTGTATAATTAAATAAAGACTATTTAAAATGAAACTAACTATTCTAATAATATTATCGATTTTTTTGACCTCTTGTAATGCACAAGAGAAGAGAGTACATAAAGAAGAAATGATTTCAGTGATGGAAGAAACGGAATCTCAAATTGGAAAATATGTGACAAGTGCTTTTGAAGACTCAAAGGGGGATTTGTGGTTTGGAACACTCTCAAAAGGAATTGCAAAGTACGATGGAAATAGCTTAAAGTATTATGCTCAAAAAGATGGATTGCCATCTGATAGAGTCATTGGAGTAATTGAAGATGCAAATGGTGTTTTTTGGTTTACTACGGGGGAAGGACTGTCAAAGTACGATGGGAAATCGTTTACTAATTTTCGAGTAAGTGAAGATGATTTTTCCAGCAATATGGTTAGTACCATAATGATTGACAGTAAGGGCGTGTTCTGGGTCGGCACTTGGGCTGGTGTCTATATTTTTGATGGAAAAGAATTTAGACATTTTCCGATTCCTAATCCTAAGATAGAAACAGTAATAAATGAAGACACCAAAGGATGGATAACTGAAATGGTAGAAGACTCTAACGGGAATATTTGGTTTGGACGCGATGGATACGGAGCTTGTAAATATGACAGGGAATCGTTCATCCACTTTACAAAAAAGGATGGTCTACACTCGAATAATATTACAAGTATTGAATTTGACGAGGATGGAAATACATGGTTTGGTATGAGAATAGCGGAGCATGACAATCCTGATCCCACAAAAAGAAGTGGCAAAGGCGGTATCAATAAAATGACGAAGAACGGGATTGTCTCCTTTTCAGAAATAGAGACGTTTAATACTGGTGTTGTGTATTCGATTTATTATGATGATTCAGGAAGCATGTGGATAAGTACGACAACAGATGGAGTGTATAGAACAGATGGAGATGGTTTTAAACATTACGATATTCCAATCTCAATTATGAGTATGGTGAAAGATCAAAAGGGTAGTCTATGGTTAAGCGGAGCGGGTGGATTATACAGGATTAATAAGAATGATGACATCATTAATATAACGACCAGAGGTCCATGGGAATGATGCACAATAATGGTTGGATGTTTATCAATAGAATAGGGGAACATTTAGTACAGACGAATCACTCAAAACAATCGAATCACTAAGGCTCTAAATATATACGCTATTTGTAAAAAGCAAAACGGATGACAAGAATGAAATTATTTAAGATTCGATTTTACATTATGGGTATTCTCTACGTCTTAATATTTGTGAGTTGCAATAGTCCAAAGAAGCAAGAGAAGACATTAAGGTCGAAGTTAGAAGGTTCGGAGTATATGAAATCTCAAGATGTACAAGTAAGTCAAGAGTTACTCGA
This sequence comes from Herpochondria borealis, assembly GCA_032274145.1. Lineage (NCBI taxonomy): Eukaryota > Rhodophyta > Florideophyceae > Ceramiales > Ceramiaceae > Herpochondria > Herpochondria borealis. Next base: position 12,357 of record JAVCKV010576718.1, on the reverse strand, counting down.
GCTTGAATTGGAATATTCAAAGATGTTAGCACCGATTACAGTACTCAAAAAAACGCATTCACGAACTTATTGGTTTATTGTTTCATGGTTGAAAACAGCCTATAGAACTCCAGATTGGAGTGGATATTATTCGGATGAATGGATGAAAAGAACAAAACAGAAAGGGATAGATTGTAGTGGTTTTAGCAGAGTGATGTTGAGTCAGATTTATCGCAAAGAAGTTGCAGGAAGCTCTCAAGGGCTCTTAGATCATTATTGTATCCCGATTGGGATGTCTTCCTTACAAATGGGGGACTTGGTGTTTTTTAAAGCACCCAATTCAAAAAAAGAAAGAATTGTACATGTCGGTGTTTATTTGATGGATACATACTTTGTGCATGCCACCTCCACAAAATCGGCTGCTATAGGTTTAGGATTATCAGTAAATTCATTAGAAGAAAACAATTGGGCTGCGGAATTTGTGTCAGGAGGTAGGGTCAAAGATTAGATTATTCGATATACACTTGTTTAGTATTAAGCTCATTACAAGATTTATCGTGAAATATTATTCCTACAGAATGGAAGGCGAAAATTATATTTTACCTAAGCTATTCGCTATTTTAGCAATTACTAAAAAAATCAACATGTTAAGAACGGTAATTTTCATTTTAGCTACGGTAGTTTCTTTTGACTGTATTTCCCAAGGAGATATTAATGTTCAAGCCTTTAATTATAACTCAACCACAAGAGATTCTATAATCAGTTTTCCTGAAGTTGATCACAATGATTATGAAAAGATATTGATGTATTATTCTATGCGATGCAAAGATGGATTAGTATCTACATCTGACGATAGAAACAAAGGTTGTGGCGAATGGGATTACAGTTGCAATACGAGTATTATCGACAGTTCGAGAGTCGATTCTTTGATCGCTACACATCCGTCCCACATAATTAATGGATTTTCTGATGATGTTTTCGAATATAGTGTGGATCCATTATATACATATTATCTAAGGGATATAGAGCAGACGGTAGTTAATAGTGCCTCTAATGAAACGAGCACGATGATAGGAGTAGGAGATGCATCAGATGATAATATGTTCTCTAACTCAACAGTGTCGAAAAGTTATATGCATATCGATAAGTCAGAGTTGGCGGGTGTCAATTCGATAGGGGCACTATCCTTTGATTTGGAAGGTCCATTAGAAGAAGTTAGTTATTTAATGATTAGATTAGCACAATCAAGTGTTGCTGATTTGGAAGGTTTGGACGTGGATCAACTAGATTTCGAAACGGTATATAATAATCATGCATCGGTCGCTGATTTAGGCTCAAAATTGTATTTCCAAGACGATTATTCTATAGATAATGATGAAAATGTAATTGTAGAGTTTTCGTATTCTCATACAGGTAAGAGTTTGGATATATCTTCGAAGGCTACTGCAATGTCGACTAATTCATTTGCATACAGTAATAATGACGGATTCCTTGAGATGAATGTTAGTCAGATAGAAGCAACAACGAGTCACTTGTATGATATTAGCAATGAGGTTACCGTTGCATTCTGGTCTAAAAATGCAGTTCATGAAGATCCAACGAATACAACGATGGTCTATGGAGAGGATCCAAGTGGTAACAGACAGATTAATATTCATCTTCCTTGGTCAAACAACAGCGTATTCTGGGATTGCGGGAATGAAGGAGCTGAATATGATCGTATAAGTAAGGCCATTGATCTTGAGTTGTTAAATGACAAATGGAATCACTGGGCATTCACAAAAAATTCAGTGACTGGTGATATGTCTATTTATTTGAATGGAGAAATCTGGCATTCTGTTTCCGGAAAAACGAAGGCAATAAATATAGATCAACTTCTTATTGGAGCATCTTCGAGTTTGACTTCTTTTTATGGAGGACTTGACGACTTTATGCTGTTTGATAGAGCTTTGAGTTCTGACGAAATTCTTAGAGTAATGAAAGAACGGCCATCAGTAGTGGATTCATATTATCTTAATTTGAAACTATTCTACGATTTTGATGGACCAGAAGACAACCTTGTATGGGATCGGTCATTACACAATGCTCATGGAGTAGTGAATACAAGTATTACAAGACGCCAACACAGAGGTGAAAACATATTCAAAGGTTTTCAATTATCATCAACAAGGCCTGATGTAACTCTATATTCTGGTAATTATAATATTACAAATACAACAATAACAACGACTGATTCTTTAGTGAATCCTGCGTCATTGGTTATGGAATATGAAGTGCAAGGGTCAGACCTAGTGAAAGTAGCGGAGTACTATTACTGGATAGGCTACCAAGTTTTTGTGTATGATCAAGAAGGAGTGTTATACGATATTTATGATATAGAGCCAGATGGACTAGTCGATATCGAAGAATTAACGTACTACCAAAAGTTTCCTGCGAAGTTCGAGTTGCTATCATTTGTGACTCCATACGGGATAGGATTAGATTTTGGATTAGAAGGGAAGACTTGGGTTTTTGATGTTACTGATTTTGGTCCCGTTCTAAAAGGGAATAAACGACTGTTGATGGACAAGGGAGGACAATGGCAAGAGGATATTGATATTAGGTTTGAGTATGTCGAAGGTACGCCAACAAGAGATGTATTAGATATTCAACAAGTCTGGCCACTCAGGTCAAATAGTTACGCACTGATAGCAAATGACCAAAGATTGGAACCTAGGACCGTAAATGTGGCTCCAGAGGTGGAGGAAATGAAAGTAAGAGTAGCGACAACAGGTCATGGGCAGGAAGGAGAGTTTATTCCAAGAATTCACAGTGTGAATATTGATGGTGGGCCCAGAGAGATAGAGTGGCAAGTAGTGTCCGAGTGTGCATTCAATCCTATCTTTCCTCAAGGAGGAACATGGGTATATGATAGAGCTGGTTGGTGCCCAGGCGCTCCAACTGATTTGCAAGAAAATGAAATACAGTCTTATGTAGGAGATAATTCAGAATTTACAATCGATTATGGTGTAAATATAGCTACTGGTGACAGCAGATATATTGTGAATGTTCAATTGGCCAAATATGGAGAGGCTAATTTCTCAACAGATGGTAGTATAAAACAAATCGTATCCCCGTCTGATTACGTAGAGTATGGAAGACTAAATCCGATATGTGCAGAACCAAAAATTATCATCGAAAATAATGGTAAGCAAACGATTACTAATATGAAGATAAAATATGGAATAATTGGTAAAGGTGAAGAGGTATATGAATGGGTAGGTAGTATTGATTATCTATCGGAGATGCAGATTGAATTGCCACATTTATCGCCTGGAGACTTTTCGCAAGGGAATTCATTTTTTGCTGAGATAATAGAAGTGAACGGAAATGCTGATGAATATGAGAATAACAATAAAAAAGTAAGTAGTTATAAAGTAGTTCCTCATCTTCAAGGAGATGTTATCATAAACATGAGAACCAACTTGGCTTCTGGTGAGACTAAATGGTATCTGAAAGATGAAAACGGAGTGACAATAAAATCAAGAACATTTGGTTTGAGTGCAAATACAACTTACAGGGATACTATTTCGGATCTTAATGGGTGTTATTATCTGGAAGTAATTGATTCTGGACAAGATGGAATCTCCTGGTGGGCCAATAATGATGGAAGCGGGTTCATTAGACTAAGAAGCGATGGAGCTGGATGGACAAACTTAGAATCAGATTTTGGAGGTGGAATCATTTATGCATTTACTGCTGGAGATATTGTTGCCGTGCAAGATGTAGAGCTTGTAGAGTTAGATATTAATATTTACCCTAATCCTTCGACTGGAATTTTCAATATAGAATTGCAAGGCGTAAAAACAGTTCAGATAGAAGTGTACGACCAACTAGGAAGAATCGTGGTGTCTGAAGAGAAGGGTAGTCTCAATAAAAACTATGATGAGGTACAACTTAATATGTCAGATATTAGTCCAGGTGTATATTTTGTAAGCATCCGAAGCAGTGAAGGACGGTCTGTCAAAAAGGTGATTCTAGAATAGAAACGTAAGTTGCTGGTCAATATTAAAATAATCATTCATCTTTTAGCGATGACTTTTATTGGATTATTAGAAAGCTGTAAGTTGGCTATTATTTTTTTGCCAGATACTTGACTAGTTGTTATTTTTGATAACTTTGTTACAACTCAATAAAGCACCAAGTATGTCTGATCAAGTACAAAAAAAATCATTTTTTTCAGATCTGCAGGATCGAAGATTCTTTCAGTTTTTTGCTACATATATTGCTGCATCTTGGGGTGCTATCCAATTTGTAGAATGGGGAGTTAAACGATTGAATATACCGAGTGTTTGGGTAAGCAAATTGGGTGTTTTGATCATTGCCATGCTTCCTCTTGTAATTTGTGTAATCTACTTTCATGGCAGACCCGGTGATGATAAATGGCTAAAGTTCGAAAAAGTATTTTATCCTATCAATGTTGTTGGTGCACTTGTGATGTCGATGTTTTTGGTGAATGCAGGAGCGGAATCTATCACAGAAGAGGTTACCGTTATTGATGAAGAAGGGCTAACCATCGTTAGAGAAGTTCCTAAGCAAGAGTACAATAAGAAGATTGCAATATTTCCTGTTGAGAGTGATTCCGAAACTCAACCATGGGAAGGTGTAGGTATATCCGAACTGCTAAATAATAAATTAGAACAGGATATGAGAATACTAGTAAGTAGTGCTCTGAGCCTTTCTGATTCCTATGAACAATATGGCTTCGAAGCACTTCAGCCCATTCCATTCTCTGCAAAACTTAATCTGTCGGAAGATGCTTATTCTGATTTTTTTGTTACTTCTAAGTTTATAAATGCTGAAAAGAAGAGCGTAGAATTTAAAATCTATGAAACTACTACTGGAGACGAAGTTGCGCAAGAAATAGTAGTAGGAGATGATATTTTTCAAATAACGGAGAAGGCATCTGTGTTTATTAATAGTATGATAAAATTGTCTGAAGTTGAAGGGAAGGAGTTGTATAAAGATCTTCCGTCAAGTAACCTGATTACGGCGGATACTGCGGCACTTAGCCTCTATATAAAAGGTTCTATTTTGGTAAATACAGAACCTTCAAGAATCGATGATTATTTTTCATATTTTGAATCTACTGTGAAGAAGGATCCAACTTGTGCGCAATGTTGGATTAGACTAGTGCAGGTGAAAATGATGAAAGCGGAAGACCAGGTTAAGGAAAGAGCGAATGCCTTGAAATACGTAGATAACCTTCCAGAGAGACAACAATTTGATATTAAACTGATTAATTACCTTGCTCAAAATGATTTAGATTCATCCTTCAAACTTTGTGAGATGTGGAGGAAGCTATATCCACAGGATTCTAAGCCGATAACTAATCTTATTCGACTTTACAGTGCTATGTTAAGAACAGATGAAGCTAAAACAGTAGCAAAGGATGCGATTGAAAAAGGACATAAAGGATCAATATATTTAACATATGCAAACCTCCTAATCCAAACAAAAGATTGGGATGAGGCTGAAAAGTATCTTAAAATTTATAAAAAAGAGTACCCAAAACAGTTTGAGGCTACATCGCTACTGGTAGATACATATTCAGGTAAAGGCCAGATGGATAAAGCCGCAGAAGCGCTTGATGAGTTAATATTAATGAAGCCAAACGAAAAGAGTTATCAATTAAAAAAATCTCAATTATTTTCGAAGCAGAATCAATGTGATGAAGCTATTAGAATTCTCGAAAATGCTATGGGAACAACGGAGACTGTTTCTGATTCGATAACCAACTATAGTGAGCAATTGAAAGTGTATGGTAGAGCTTTGAAGTTTGAAGAATATGGGAATACAAGAAGAAAAGTAAAGTCAGTTATTCTTAGAAATTATCCTCCTGTCGCATATTATCAATTAGGAGCCACGACGATTGGTTATTATCGAGATATTGGATTAAGTGATTCCATAAGATATCAATATCAGGAGCTTGCAGAGATGTTACCGCCAAGCCAACAGGAGATGATGGCTGATGTAATTGAATTTTCTTTACAGTTTATGTCTGAAGATTTAGAAAATATAGATGCAAATTATGAAAAAGTGAAACCCATGTTTGCAGCTTTAGGTGATAAAACGACGACATTGATCTATGATTCGGTGATAGAACATATGAAAGGAAATGTAGAAGAAGCAATATCATTGTTTGATCAATCTATTGATGCATCAACTGATATTTCTTTAATTAGTAATAGATATTTTGATGCACATTTGGAACTTGGTAAATTCAAAGAAGGGGTAGATGTTGTTAATAAATTATTAGCGGATGACCCCTTACATCCAGTAATGAATTTATACAAAGCTCAATTCCTACAAAAGCTCGATAAGACAAATGATGCCAAAGAAACCTTAGGCCTAGTAATAGATGTGTTCAGAGAATCTGATCAAAGGTACAAGTATACCAAAATAGCTAAAGAATTTGCAACAGAGCTAGATATGTAATTTAGATAACGTTTCAAACAGTTAACTCTAAGTCAAAGCATAATAAAATCTATGAAAACGCTTATTTTATTAATTTGTCTATTGCCAATTGCGATGTTGGGGCAAGGTATATTTACACCCGTAACATACGACCAAGCCTCTGCTGGTAATATAGATCAGGCAGAGTACATTGGCAAAGGAAAAGCTGCAATCCTTAGCAATGAAGAAACGTATGAAATTAACTTTGACTCTGATTATAATTTTTCAATCAGATTTATAGAAAACACTGGACTAAATCAAGATCAGCTCACAAGTTATGATGTAAACAGAGATGGAGTTGATGATCTTTTGACTCTGAGTAATTCAGGGGGGGCTATTTATAATTTTCTATCAACTCCTGATCGATTTGATTATATACCATCTATTGGTTCAGGCCGAGCATTCAAAGCGCAAGATTTTGATGATGACGGGATTGATGATCTTATTATAGACGGATATGTTTACCATCATAATCCTGATGGATCATTAGAGCGAATATTCAGAAGAACACCTAACAACGATTATCTATTTAAGAATCAACATGTGATGGATGTAGATCAAGACGGTGATCTTGATATCTTGGTTAATCTTGGTCAAAATATTGGTTATTTAGAGCGCGATAGTACAGATAGGTTAGATCTGGAGCTTATATCACAGTTCAATGAAAGCGTTACTTGGATGCGTGTGTTAGAGTCTTATGATGGTCCTGTGATTGTCTACTATAATGCGACAGCTCAAAAGATAAGAAGGATAATACCTGATAATGGGATCTTTACAACGATAGACTTGGTTTCTGATCAACCGAACTTTGGTTTTGATACTCAAGCATTAGATTTAGATGGAGATGGTAACCAAGAGTTGATCCTAACGAATAGTCAATTAGGTAGGGTTTACATAATGTCATATGATCCAGTTTCTGGGGAAGTGATATATAAACAGAACAATCTAGAAGATGATCAACAATTCATGCTTGTGGATGATTTGGGAGATAGGAGATTAGTAGGAGTGTCGGCTACTTCTTTACGAGTTTATTCTGTAGATGGAGAGCTGAATCTTACTTTGGAGAAGACCACAGTAGGTAATATGAATCTTGGGACTGGAGGATTTGTAGATATTAACGGAGATGGATTTACGGATATGGTCAACAGTCCTTATCAAAGAAAATACTTTGGGAATGGAAACTTTGGCAGTATAAGCCCATTTAGTGTTCCTGAGCCTGGAGGATCTTATATTGATTATGATGATGATGGAGATGCTGATTATGTTCTTGCAGAGGTTAGGTATGAAAATTTAGGTGATGGTTCGTTTGGTCCAGCTATCGCAAATCCTGATTTTATGACGTATCCTGATCCCGATATTTTTTTTACAAATGTCATCTATGAAGGTGACATGGATGAGGATGGAGATATAGACCTTCTTTCTTACAATATTTTTGGAGAACCGCTATTGATCCATGAGAATGTGAATAATGAATATTTCCTTGATGGGGTAGAGTTAGCGGATAATGATGTAATAAGTGGAGCATTAAAAGGTGTTCGTTTATTAGATCTAGACGGTGATTCTGATGAAGATATACTTATGGTAGCCGCTTCTGGGATGGTGTGGTTTCGTAATAATGGAGGTTTACAATTTGAAGCGGGCATAATACTTTATGAAGGAAGCTATAGGCCAAATTCTTTTATTATTGATGATGCAAATTCAGATGGATATCCAGATGTTCTGCTAGATCTTGGCCAGATAGTAGCTGGCTCACTTCAAGGACAGACACTTTTATTTAGCGGCTCATCTAATGGGCTCAGTCTTGCCAGTACAGTATCAAATTCCGATAATTATAGAGTTTCTTCATTTATCAATTATGATGATACAGGGATAAAGGACATTCTACAAACCAATGATAATTTTTTGCAAATCATTAGGATGACTAATTTTGATGATGCATTTCCATTGACGAAATTGATTTCGAGCGACTATGATGATTTTGGGAATTATCTTGTAAACGATGTAGATAGTGATGGAGACGATGACATAATTATTTACGGAGGCACGGCGCTCAGATATTACTTAAAAGACGAAGATGATATTGATGGATTGTGCCCTTTTGAAGATGTCATTATTTACAACATTGAGCAACTCAATAAATATAAAACTAGATTCGGTTTTTGTTCAGAATTACCAGGCAGCCTTTTCGTAGGAGGAGCATCAGATTGGTCGGATATTTCAGATCTATCTCCTTTGAATAAGATACAGAAAATTGAGGGTAGTCTCACGCTAAAGTTTCTGCTAAGTCCTATTGGTACATTTTCAGGTTTGAGCAATTTAGATTCTATTGGTGGGAATCTCATATTAAACGTTGTGCGCCCTAGTGGATTGCAAGGTTTGAGAAATATCAAGACCATAGGGGGGAGTTTTATCATTAACAATATGACAAATGGAGTCCAAAATCTTGATGAGTTGACAAACCTTGAGCATATTGGTGGTGGAATAGGAATTAGTTTTTCTGATATACAAAATATAGACAGAATCTTCATGTCTAATAGAGTAGGCGGAAGTGTGTCACTATCAAATCTTGATGAGTTAGTAAATGTCGATTTCTTCGAGGATATAGATACAATAGCCGGTAATTTAGAAATCAAGGAGTCTACAATCTATAACTTGGAGAGTTTAAGAAATATTGACTTTTTTACTGGATTGAATATTAGGGTTCCTAGCTGTACTGAGATTGAACTTAATCCGAAAGTTGATTCATTGTCAGGTGATTATTCGGTAAGTATAAGTAACGGGGGCGGTTTCACTCAGACGAATGAGTTAAAGCATATTGAAGGTGATTTTTCACTTTATGTTCAGGATGGAGGAGACTGGCACAACTTAGAATCAATAGGCGGTGATCTTTTTTGTGGTTTCGAAACTTCAGCTCAAAATGCTTTCAACAACCTGAAGTCTATTGGTGAATCAATGAGTATTAGGCTCAGTGATAAAGATGATTATTCTAACTTCGAAAGTTTAGAAAAAGTAGGTAAATCTTTCTTCGTTAATCCATTTGTGAAATCTCTTGATGGTCTTCAATTTCTTGATAGTGTTGGTAATGGTTTTCAGTGTACTGGATCCGATAATTTAGTAGATATTTCTGACTTATCTGATGATCTGTTTGTGGGAGGAACATGGGCATTGATCGGCAATCAAAACCTGAATGTTTGTGATATACCCGCATTATGCAATCACATAGAAGCGGGAAGAGAAGTAGATATCAGGCAAAATGCAAGCCTATGCGATGATATATCTGATATCAAATGTATAGGAACGAGTGTGACTGGGTTTGCTTTTTATGATTTTAATCAAGATGGCATTAGAGATGCGATTACAGATGCACCACTGTCAAATATTTCTTTTCATTTTGATAGCGATACAGATTCATTATTAACATCTGATAATGGATTCTACCAGAGGTTTTTATTGGCTGGGCAAGCATTTGATGTTAGTGCTATGCCTTCAGATGAATGGGCGTTTACTACAGATAATTCTTTCAGTATAGATTCGTTTATTCCAAATCAATCTCCTAATACATTTGATGTAGGTTTCTACCCACTTGAAGAGACAATAGGATTTACTTCTTCATTAAACACAAGCTTATTTCTTTGTGATAGACCTTTCGACTTCAGCGCCAATCTTAAAAATATAGGAACAGATATTTCCAAAGGATATTTGAAAATCATCTATTCAGAAGAATTAGAGTTAGCTCTCGGTTTTACAGCATTTACATCACACGATATTGACACAAGAACAATAATTATTGATTTCGATAATTGGTATCCATTCTTTTCAAAGAACTATAAGGTGCCATTCGTAGCTCCTAGTGCTGACGAATTAGCGAATGAAGATATGTTAATAATAATTCAGGCGGTAGAGGTGACTGATAATAATGTAGAAACGCTTGTCCATGATGATTATATAAACCTCGAACTACTGTGTGCTTATGATCCTAATGATAAGTTAGTTACTTCAACTGATAAGTCTGGAAACATTAGAATCATGGAACAAGATGATGAGTTGATTTATACGATAAGATTCCAGAATACGGGCAATTTTTACGCGGAGGATGTGCGGATTACTGATGTGATTTCGGAAGCACTTGACTTATCTACATTTACATACTTGTCCTCTTCTCATGATGTGGATATTACCATGAGAGAGCGAGAAGTTACCTTCATGTTCGAGGATATATTTTTAATAGACAGTACCGCAAGCTTTTTAGAAAGTCAGGGTTTTGTATCGTTTAGCATCAAGCCATATGTAGTTGTCCTAGATGACGAATTTGACAATCAAGCGAGCATATTCTTTGATTTTAATGATCCGATTATTACGAATGTAGCGAAAAGCAATGTTTATGATCCGTCCGTTGCCGTACCTGATGTACAAGGTGAAGGTGAGATCTTAATCTATCCACAACCAGCTAAAGACCTGTTGACTATTGATGCGTCTGAATTGGTGAGAGGTCCATGGAATTATTCGATTGTTGATATATCTGGAAAGTTATTGATTGATCAACAACTTTCGACTCAAAATAGAGTAGTATTGGATGTATCGGAATATAAGGGAGGGATATACACGTTTGTGGCACGCAATGAAGGTGTTGTTATAACTCAGATGATTACGATTGTGAAGTAGTATGTAATTCATCCATAGAACACAGATGATGAAAGAGGGACTTACATTGGCACTGCCCGCAGGATTGGGCGAATTTTAATGCTTTTTTCATGTAAATAGTTAATCTAAAAATGAGAGAATTGCTGATATTGATTTGGATGTTGTCTATTTCGTGTGCAACTAAGCAAGTTGTACGCAATGAGATCGTTGACCAATCTGCAGTTACTCAGGAGCCTGGTAAGTGCTACTATTCGATAAGAAATAATGAGGTAGATGAATGGGCTTTTAGATCACCCGTTTTATTAGAAATTGAAGCTCCGGTATATGTTAAGAAAATGAAATCTTTCGAGGTCTCAGAGTTACTAGCGCAGTATCCGAATCAAAGCACCATTTCTATACTAACTAGAAAGGCGCATGTAGTCTACCGATTTGGTATGTCGCAGCTCGAGGAGTTGAATTATAAAGGAGATACTGGATATGCTTACTGTATCATTGAAAAAGCTCCAGCGTACAAGGCATTCCGAAAGGACAGCCTATTGACGAATTATATTGAAGTCGAAATCATTGAGATAGTTAAACCTTCAGGAATTAAGTACTTTGAGATAGCTGAAAAACCAGAGACTATTAAAGAGAATCAACTTTACTTACCGTCTGGAAAATGGAGTGCGGAAAGAGCCCTGGTCTATGGCACCAATTGCCCGCCAAATATTTATTTAAGAATTAAGAAAGCACTTATCGAAAGAGGTTTTGACTTAGACGATACGAATAAGATCGATAATAGAATGAAGGAGGCGTTAGAACAATTTCAGAAACAAAATAATTTACCAGTCGGACAATTGGATTTTGCAACATTGAAATTGTTGGGGGTGAAATAGCATGCTTATACCAATTCTGTTTTGGAATGTCGGAATATGATTTTGAATTTTTCAAAGTGAGTCATTTTAAAATTTAGCTTTCAGGAGAGACCGTTTTCCCGCAATTATTCTAATTGCTACAAAAGCCGGTCTTTAGTTGGTTTAAAATTTAGCTTTCAGGAGAGACGGTTTTTCCGCAATTATTCTAATTGCTACAAAAGCCGGTCTTTAGTTGGTTTAAAATTTAGCTTTCAGGAGAGACCGTTTTCCCGCAATTATCCTAATTGCTACAAAAGCCGGTCTTTAGTTGGTTTAAAATTTAGCTTTCAGGAGAGACCGTTTTCCCGCAATTATTCTAATTGCTACAAAAGCCGGTCTTTAGTTGGTT
>JAVCKV010576607.1:0-31688 GCA_032274145.1 Herpochondria borealis | reverse complement strand
TTTTTTTTGATATGTTCAGTGATCTTTAGAATGCTTTAGTGGAGTTAATTTATCTTGACTGCTACCTTTAAGCATTGTTCTTTTTTTCATTGAAAAAAAAAGAACCAAAAAATTCTAGTCTATTCCAATTGCTCCGCTGGAATCGACCTGCCTCCCGCCGTGTTATAGTATGCTTGAATTTGAGTGTTACGGAACTATTATAGTTACGATGTTTATGGTTATTGATTTTTTTTATTCCATTCTAATTCATGTTCCCAATTTGTTATGAGATAATAATTAAGATCTTTTCTCTTTTTTAAAGTTGAAATTGCTAAAGCTAAATTTTCATTTTTTTTGTGAGCATCTGCAATTCTATATAGGATTTCGTCTCTATAGTGAATGTCATCAATTGAGTCTAATATTTTTTCATATTCGAAAATACTTTTTTGATATTCTTGATGGTAGGAATAATATTCTGCAATTATTTGGCAGATTTTATTTTTGAAAATGGTGTTTGGATATTGAGTTAATATTTGATGGGCATAGCCTGTATCAAGAGTGTTCTTATTCTTATAATATAACAATAAGTATGCGGCTTTAACGGATTCTTCCTCTTCTGTTAATGGCTCAATTTCAAAGTAAATAGTATTTGATGAAATTTTTATAGAGTCATCAAATATGGTTTCTACATTTAAAGTATAATTTCCATCTCCTAAAACGGAGCCATAAGAATCACCTAGGTCTAATAAATCAGACGCTTCACTTTTTGAATTTAGAGTTAGATTTCGAGGTGCTCCACAATATGTAGAAAAGTATTTTTTTGGATTTTCACCATTTAGTTCTAAATTGATTTTTAAGTTACCACCATCAAAAGAAGGTTGCGTATACTTTATTGCATGGTCACTATTATTTTTTGTTGTTAAATAAAAAACTAAATCATCAGCAGCATTTAATTGAGATTTTATAGGAGCAATTTCAAGTAATACTTTTTTATTAGAAAATATAAAGCATGTTTGCAGTAAGAATATGATTGATAATACCGTCAGTAGTTTTAGTATTTGCATTGTTACATTATTGATTATGAATAAAGATGAGACATAGACATAGATGCAACTTTCACGAAAATAGTTTGTTAGAAGTCTAAAAAAATGCATAAAAAAAGCCTCGTAAAACAATAGTCTTACGAGGCTTTTAAGTTAGAACGAAAATCATGTTAAATCCAAATTTGCCGAAAGGCAGAAAAGAAAATCATGTCATTCTATATATTATTTAAATGGATTAGACCATTTTTCATTAGTTACGAAATTTTCATCAGTCAACGTTTTCAAGAATGCAACCAATGCTTTTTTCTCTACATCATTCAAGTCTAATTGTTTAGGTTCGCCATTCGAATCTTTCAATCTCCAATCCAAATATGGGTGAGGTTGAACGCCATCATTATAATGGTCAACAACATCTTCCAATGTTTCCAAACTTCCATCATGCATGAAAGGTCCCGTCAAAGCAACATTTCTTAAAGAAGGAATACGGAACATACCGTTGCCTTTTCCTTCATCTGTATAATCCATTGCAAGACCAATGTTAGATTCAGAACCATAGTAGAAGTTAACAGAACGGTGACAGTTATCACAACCGTTAGCAGGATCAATAAATATTTCTCTTCCTAATTTTTCCTCAGCAGTAAAGTTGCTGTAATCAGAATCGAATCCTTGATCATATTTAGACTCAGAGCATTTTAGAGAACGCATGAATTGCGCCAATGCTTTAGAAACTAATTCAACCGTAATTTCTGAAGAACCAAATGATTTTTCAAATAAATCAGGGTAGTAATCGATAGATTTTAATTTAACAACTAAGTCATCTAAATCTTCTAATCCCATTTCACCTTGGTGTTGAATAGGAGTCAATACTTGCTCTTCTAATGTGATGTTAGCTCCGTCCCACATTAAAGTAGTAGAGAATTTTGGATTAACAATCGCCATAGAATTACGAGAAGTCATTGTCCCTTCAAATCCAGGACTGAATGCAGTGTCATCACTAAAAGCAAGTTCTTGTTTGTGACAAGAAGAACAAGAAGTAGCATTATTGATAGATAATTTTTTATCATAAAATAGTACACGTCCTAAAGTAGCTCCATCATTTGTGGTGATATTATCCTGAGGCGTATTGTCAAAAAATGCAATACTATTGAAATGTTCAGGGTAATCATCTCCTACATAATCAAGCGGAGTGTCAGGTAGCGTTAATTCAGTAGAACGAAAGTCAGTAGGATCTACAGTATTATCAGCACAGCTAGTGAGAAAGAAGCCTAGCAGGGAAGCGAAAATGAAAAACTGAAAATATTTTTTCATAGCCAAGAAAGGTTTTAATGATGTGAAAATAGTTTTAATTTTTAGTCGTATAGACAATATGACAATATCATGATAATATAACCAAATACAAAGTATTTATATAGGTTTAACGTCGACTTTAACAGAAACGATGGGTTTAACAGATGTTAAAAGTGAAAATTGAGATATAAAGCTATAGGAGCAATCAAATTTATTTCAAATATGGTATCATTACGAGGAGCTTCAGTAGTTGGGTCATCTATTCGAAATATCTGTGGTTCTCCCTCTGTACTTATACTGGTTCTTTGTAATAAAAAAGAGAACTCAGTAGAAAGGGAAATCTGTTTATTTAGATGATATTGGATACCCATAAATGCACTTAGGCCAATGGACTCTTTTTTTGTTTCTGCCTTATTTCCAATATTAAAGATAGTATCGTCTTCCAATTCAGCGCTCAAATTTTGGTATTTGAAAATCAAATCTGCTCCAGATATAAAGTCCCATTTCTTCCATACTTTTTTAGTTTCTTGAACTCCCATAGATAAGGTGAATATTTGATATTGTTTATTAAGAACAGTACTTAGCAAACCATTTAAAGTAGACTCTTTTCGATTAAGACCTGCTAAGCCGAATCTCCAATCCACACCTTGATGCTTAATTTTATACATCGCTAAAATATTGTGGTCGGGTTCGTTTCCAAAAAAAGATAATTCAGAAGGTTGGGAAATCCATTGGTCGAGGATGTAATTTAGGTTGATGCTAAGCGTGTGTTTGGTTTCTTTTTCATTTTGTGCAAAAGTAATGTTACAAAAAATAAAAATAAATAGAATTGTAAGATTAGTTTTCATGGTAATAGATTAAAAAGAAACACTTAAAATAAATTCTTGTGGCATCTGAAATAGAATATTGATTCCTTCTCCGTTGGCAGTTCCAGTGGACGCGAAAAAATTTTTTCTTTCGGTAAAAAAAAAGGCAAGACCGATTTCTGTAGATAAATGTATTCTTGGATTGAGATTATATTGAAGCCCTAAAAAAGGGATAGGTCCTATTTGAGTGTATTTTTGTTTAGGAAAAATAACAGAACCCGTAGGTTGTTGAGAAATAAAATTCAGTTTAGTTTGAAAATAAGTGAGTGCTATATCAAATCCTGGGTTAACTTGAAACTTATCTTTGTAAATTAAAATCTGACGCTCATAACCAATTCTAAAATCTCCTCGCAAGAATTGAGTAAAATCACTATCATCTTGTGGCTTTCTATAATCGAAAGAAAGTCCAAAGCGAATGTAGTTATTGTTTTGTTTAAAACTTTTAAATGATAAGATATAATTTCTATCCGTAAAATTAGCTGGAGGAATATCATTCCTAATTAGATTAGTAATCAAATAACCTAGATTAAAGCCAATTTCATTGTAGTTCAGATTGGATGCTATTTCGTTATTTACCGTTGTATCTTCCGTTTGGGAAAAAACAATTGAGGGAAAAAGAAAGCATAGGAAGAGGATGTAAAAGGTTTGTTTTTTCACAGCTTATTTTTTTAGACTTTTGACAAAAAAGTCCTTTTTCAAAAAGATAATTTAAAATCTAATGACAAAAAACAATGCTGTAGGTAATCCAAAATCCACTTTGCTAGAAGTGGAAGTCTCATCTTTATTGAATTGACTTTGAATTTGAAAAATTTCTTTTTCATTGAGGGAAGTGTACCTATAATATAATGAGCCCTCAGTCGTGAGACTTATATTTTTACTAATAAAAAACTGAATACCTAAAACAGGTCCACCGCCAAAAGCAATTGATTGATCTCTTAGTTGTACCTCCTCAACTTGTCCAGTGTTTAGGAAAGTGACTGTTTGAGAAACATCCTGAGTGAAATCTGTAATCGCATCAACACCGTAATAAATATTCCATCTTTTAGATATATTTTTATTCCATTCAAAACCAGCCCTTAAAGCAACTAGGTTATTTTTGGTTTCTAACTTTCCACCACCTTCTAAATTTTCATTTACCTGAGAAATTCGACCACCAAGTCCTAATCTAAAAGCAGTATTATTAGGGTTATGTTTTTTATAGGTGAGCATGTAATTTCCTTCATCTACATCAGAAGAATTAAGGCTTAAAAATTCTTTCACAAAAGAGGTGGCATTGATTCCTACTTCATGTTTTTTGAATTTTGAATCAGATTGAGCAAAAAGAGAAATGGTAAAAAGAACGGTAAAGAAAAGTAGAATAGATTTTTTCATTTTGTATAATTCAAGCTTTATTATTAAAATTTCCTTTCCACACCAAGGTATGATTTTCTTTTAATAACTCCGAAAAATGATTCAATAGTTTAATAGACAGATTCTTTAACATTGTAATCTGTGATTCGTTATTTGTAATCTGTTTGTTTCAATTTGTCGGATTACAAATAACCGATTACAAATTACGAATACCAATTATTAATCCTAAATCCAATTATTTAAATATCTTTGCTGCAATGAAATCATACTCCTTATATGAAATAAATGAACACCTCCGTAGAGTGGTTGCGCTCAACTTTCAGGATGCACTTTGGGTGCGTTGTGAGATAGCACAATTGAATATTTCAAGAGGACATTATTATATTGGTTTGGTGGAAAAAGAGGAGCAGATTAAAGCAAAAGCAAATGCTATACTTTGGGCGAAGACGCTGAAGAAATTAAAGCGTTCTGTTGGAACTGATATAGAAGATATTTTGCAAGAAGGAATGGAAGTGATGCTGAAATTGCGCATTGAATTTAGTGAGATTTATGGGATGCAATACTATGTCGAAGATATCGATCCTAATTATACTTTAGGACAATTGGAGATGCAACGCCGACAAGTGATTTTGAATTTGAAAGCAGCAGGATTGTTAAATAAAAACAAAGCAATTCCGTTACCAACAGTGCTTCAAAGAATTGCAGTGGTCTCTTCTCAAACCGCTGCGGGCTATCAAGATTATTTAAATCAGTTGACCATCAATCCATTTGGTTATGCCTTTGATAATCAGTTGTTTGCCACTTCGATGCAGGGCGTTTACGTAGAGGAAGAATTAATTCGACAACTGAAAACTATTGAGTTTAGTAAAAACGAATTTGATGCAGTCGTCATCATTCGAGGTGGTGGTGCAAAACTAGATTTGCTGGCTTTTGATAATGAAAATATATGTCGAGCAGTAGCTGATTTTCCATTGCCAGTTTTGACTGGAATTGGTCATGATATAGATGAAACGGTTTTGGATATTATAGCGCATTCTGCATTAAAGACGCCTACAGCGGTAGCTGATTTTTTAATTAATCATAATTTATTTTTTGAAAATAGATTGTTACAAATTGGCGCAGAATTACAAAGTTTGATTCAGTTTAATATTCAAGAACAGAATTTTATTTTACAAAATGCGGAACAAGAAATTCGCTTGCGTTCGAAGTCAACGATTGATGCTGCTGCGCAAATGATAGCATATATTGAAAATGAAATTCCGAGGAATGTTTCTTATTTTTTTAAAACAAAAAAAGAGGCGTTAAAGCACTTGGAAGAGAAGTATGAATTGTTGAGTCCTGAAGCAACTTTGAAACGAGGATTTAGTCTTACTTCTATTAATGGAAAAATTATTCGAAGTGAAAAAGAAGTGAAGAAAGGAGATGTTATAACAACGCTATTACAAGATGGAGAAGTGAAAAGTATTGTTTGATTTATGAAAGGAATAAAAATCAATAAAACGAAGGATACTTTTGAAATGAAGATTAGATGGTGGAATCATTATAATCAAAGTTTTATTGAAATTACAAATGATGCAGATGGTGAAGGAATTGGATTTGGTTTTTTTATTCTAATATCATATTTCTTGAACAAAACAGAAATTTGTTCTAAGAATTCAAGACTTACTATAAAACATCGACCTCTTGATTTATTACCTAATACTTACTATGAATGGAGTAAAGTCAAGTTTTTTTTTGTAGCTCAAAAAAAAGATGGAAATAAGGAAGAGCATGGTTTATATGCAGAACTTATAAATGGAGAAGTACAACTTTTAATATTTGATTTTAAAGAAGATACTTTATATTTGATAGAAAAAGAGTTAAATATTCTTTTGGAAAAAAATAACAAACATAAATAACAAATGTCTAAGAAAAAACAAACTTACGAATCAGCCATGAATGAGCTTCAGAAAATTGTAAATGAAATGCAAGAAGAGAAGGTCACCATAGATCAAATAACAGAAAAAGTAAAACGAGCAAAAGACTTAATGGGTTTTTGCAAAAACAAATTAAGAGACGTAGAAGGAAATGTAGAAAGCTTGTTTGATAAATAACTTTTTAACTGTAAACTATTAACGCCCTCTAACTTTGTGAGTTAGAAGGCGTTAATAGTTTACAGTTAAAAATTAACCGTTATTACGCTTTCTTCTTTTTTAATTTTTTCTTACCCTTTGTTTGCTCTGCTAATTTTACAGCATTATAAGCATTGATTGTTCCACCAGAACGACTCAATTGTCTAAACGGAACCTTTTCATCAGAACCAGGTTTGATGACATTTTCATTTAAGCGAACTGAACTTTTCATGATAATATCTTTTACCTGAGTAGCAGATAATTTAGGATAGTAAGATCGTAACAATGCTGCTACACCTGCTACAACAGGAGAAGCCATACTCGTACCTTGTTGAAATTCGTAAGTGTCTTCAGGAGTAGTAGAATAAATCGCCATACCTGGAGCAAAAACATCAACTTGATCAACACCATAGTTAGAAAATGGTGCAGCACTCTTTTCTCCTTTTGCCCAATTCAATGCACCTACTTCCATCCAGTTCTTAGCTACTTTAGATCCAAATAATTTTTTCTTAGCAAAACCATCATTAGGATAGTTCTCAGAAGTATCATTATTTTTTCCATCATTACCAGCAGCATGTACTAACAATACATCTTTTTTACAAGCATATCTTACTGCTTTGTCCACTGCTTTTTTATCCCAAGAATATGCTTTTCCAAAACTCATATTGATGACTTGTGCACCATTATCTACTGCATAGATAATTGCGTTAGCAACATCTTTATCTCGCTCATCACCATCTGCTAAAATTCTAATTCCCATGATTTGAACATTATCAGCGATACCTCTCATACCAATATCATTTCTTCGGTTAGCACCAATGATACCCGCAACGTGAGTTCCGTGATGTGAATCCGGACCTTTCATATCGCCATTGCCATAACCTTTCTCATAAGAGTCAGCATAGTTATCACCAACAATAGCACGAGAATCAAAATCAGGGTTGTACATGAAATTAACTTGATTTTTGTAATGATCACCTTCAGAATTAAAGACTTCTTTCAAGTCTTCTACACTTGCAACAGATAATCCTTGAGACATTACATTCAATAAAATTTGTTGACCAACAGAAGCTTGTTGATCATCAGCAGGAATTTCTAATGCTTCGATATTTGCCTTTGTAAAAGGAGTATCACCCAGCACTTTATTAACTGCATCTAAAGCTCCGTGAAGAAAAGGAACTGTACCTTCAAATTCTGCAAGACTAGCTTTTGCTTTTTCACGTTTTTCTTCAACTTCTTTTTTTACTTTTTGGTAAAGCTTGAACTCCTTCATTTTTTTAGAGGAAACTTTACTTGCATCCATATCTTTATAAATCTTATGATATTTGGCATAAAGACGAGTTACTTCTAAGTTTTCATGTTCTACATTTCTACCATCTTTATTTCCTAAAAAATTCCAACCGTTGATGTCATCGATGTAACCATTGTTATCATCATCTTTTCCATTCCCTGGAATTTCATCAGTATTCACCCACATTATTTCTTTGAGATCCTCATGGTCTCGATCGACACCACTGTCAATAACAGCGACGATGACAGTTTGGGAAGGTTTACCCTTTAATAAGGTATTGTAAGCTTTGTCACTACTAACACCCATGTAGCCATCACTTGCATCTAGGGAAAACCAATCTTTGGCTGGTTCATCTTGAGCATTGGAAACAAGGCAAAATGATAAGCATAAAAAGAAGACGAGTCCAGTGACTCTTGAAAAAGAAAAATTCATATCAGTAATTTTTGTAATTTATATAAAGAACCTAAGTTATTGCATACTTTTGGACTCTTTTTCGCTCCAAAAGGAACAAATTTTTAGGGGTAAAAATTTTACGACGCAAAAGTAGGTTAAAAAATTCATCCTAAGAACGTTGAAATTAAAAACATTGTTATTTGAATGACTTTTTTCTGAGTATCGGATAAGTTTTTATATAGAAATTGTTTTAAAATATCTTGTTGATTTAGAAAACATCCTTTTGTTCTAATCTCAACAGACATTCTTAAACAACTTCATAGAAAAAAAATGAATTAATTTATTTGGACTTTTGACAAAAGATTAAAAGTAGAAAGTAGGAGGACAGTGGCAATGGAAACGTGTTGATTTTATATCAAATTGCATAATTTTAAAGAGTTCAATGTCAAAATATAGAGGGAAAGTCGATTTAGCTTTTACAAATAGTCTATTATCAAAAGTCTATTTGATAAGACACTTAAATATTTATGTAGTTGCAAGTAAGGGATTATCTTCATTTTAGTGTCTATAGATAAAATACAATCATCAGTATATCGTTTAATCATCATCTTATTACCTATTTAAATCAAAACAACAAATGACAAAACAGCACTTACTCACACTCATTATTGTACTTACCTTTCCCTTTATGATGTCTGCTCAACATTTAGAGTTTGGTATCATGGGAGGAACTTCCCATTATTTTGGAGACTTAGCACCTAAAGCCAATCGACTTAGTGCTGGGAAAACTCATCTTCAAGGAGGAATTTTTCTAAAGTATAACCTTAATAATTATTTTGCTCTCCGAGTTGGCGGGAATTATGGTAAACTATCTGGGGATGATGCAAATTCTAATATCGAATCCCAGAAGATTCGTAATCTTAGTTTTGAATCAAGATTGATAGAAGGAAGTTTGATTGGAGAATTTAATCTATTCGGTTATCAACCTTATAATTTAGCTCGACCTTTTTCTCCATATATTTTTGCAGGAGTCGCCTTTTTTAATTTTAATCCTAAAGCGGAATTATCAGGAGACTTAATTGAATTACAACCGCTAGGGACAGAAGGTCAAGGCTTGGCCGAATTCCCAGATAGAAAAGAATACAAGTTGACAGAATTCTCTATTCCTGTAGGAGTTGGCGTAAAGTATGCTTTAACAGATCAAATTAACATCGGAGTAGAAGTAGGAATCCGAAAAACATTTACAGATTATATTGACGATGTAAGTTTATCTTATGTTGGAGATGTATTGTTAGCAGAAAACAGAGATGCACAAACAGTTGCATTGGCTAATCGTACCGGATCACCTGTGGAGACAGGAGCAGGAAGAGGAAATCCTGACAATGATGATTGGTATTTGGTTTCTGGAATTACCATTTCGTACAATTTTATCGATAATGGATTGGTAGGAAGTCGGAGAAGAGGGAAACGTAGAAAAGATGGATGTCCTACTTTTTAATATGTAAAAAACTGATTTTTAAGTTATTAAATATTGCAATTACTATTCTTTGATTTTTTTTTACTAAAAAAATAAAATAGAACGGTTTTTGCCGGATAGGGATTGAAATAGATATTATGCTATTTCAATCCCTTCTTTTTTTTCGGAAAAAGCGCTCCCTTTAAATTCCTTCCACAAACATCATTCAAACATTTAGAATTTACTTTAGCTGTCTATTATCGATAGCTGAAAAAAAGATAACCTTTAATAACTGACTAGTTATGTAATCTAGTCTTTGTTATTCACCAATAATGAAAACTTTTTTTATCCAAAAAACCTAATTTTTTAATCATGAGAAAACTAAATATCGCCCTAGGAATAATTTTTATTTTTCCTTTTCTACTTTCTGCGCAACACTATGATGTAGGAGTAATGTTAGGAGGTTCTACATATATGGGAGATTTGGTGCCTGAGCGAAAAGCAATAAGTACAGGAACTTATCATTATGCCGCTGGAGCATTTGTCAGATATAACCATAATGAATTATTAGCTGCTAAATTGGCATTGAATTATGGACATATTGGAGCTGATGATGCCAATTCATCATCAGAGGGAAGAATAAGTAGAAATCTTAATTTTAGATCTGCATTATTTGAGGCAAGTCTTACGGGAGAAATAAATGTATTAGGATATGATTCACAGAATTTATCTAGTGTGTTTTCACCTTATGTATTTATGGGGATTTCATGGTTTAAATTTAATCCCAAAGGAAGAATTAATGGTGGCGAATGGGTTGAATTACAACCATTAGGAACAGAAGGTCAAGGTTTGGCAGAGTTTCCAGATAGACAACCTTACCAATTATCTGGTTTTGCAATACCATTAGGAGCAGGTTTAAAATTTGCAATAAATGACAAAATAAATATTGGAGCAGAAATAGGTATGAGAGTGACTTTTACAGATTATTTAGATGATGTAAGTCAGAATTATGCAGGAGATGATTTATTAATAGAAAAAGGATTAGAAAATACTTTGTTGTATTCTAATCGTTCTAATACTCCAAGGACTTCAGATTCAAGAAGAGGAAATCCAAGTAATAATGATATGTATATATTTGGGGGATTCACAGTCTCCGTCAACTTGTCAGACAATGGTTTAGTCGGTTCAAGAAAGAGAAGTAGAAGACCAATTGGATGTCCTTCTTTTTAATGAGAAAAATGACATGGCATATATTTTGGAAGAGTAATGTTAACAGTCCCTCAAAAATTCCCTCCTAATAAAGATTTAGCCAATAGAATTTTACAATAAAAACGACCCATGAAGAAAGCGACCTTAATTTACACAATCGCCTTTTTTTTACCTTTCCTAATGTCAGCACAATACAATGAAGCTGGTGTCTTTTTAGGTACTTCAAATTATTTTGGAGATATACAGAGTAATCTTGAACCAACTGAATACCATGTAGCATTTGGTCTTTTTGGTAGAAGACATTTTTCCAAATACCTTGCTGCTCAAGCTCATTTTTACAAAGGAGAACTTTCAGGAAGTGATGAGCATCAGACTTTTAAAAGTGGAAATCAACAAAGGAATTTAAGTTTTCGAACTTCTATAATGGAAGTTGGTGTACAAGGAGAAGTGAATTTCACACCTTATGCTATTCGTGCAAAACAGCATTCTACAGGTTACTTTTTTATGGGTGTTTCAGGAATTTATTTTAACCCTCAAGCTCAGATGGGAGGTGATTGGTATGACCTACAGCCACTAGGAACGGAGGGACAGACCATCAATTCTGAAATGAAAAAATATAGTAAAGTAAGTGTAGCGATTCCGATGGGATTTGGAATTCGACTCAATATAAATGAGCGAACTAATTTTGGTTTTGAGATAGGAGTTCGAAAAACATTTACTGATTATTTGGATGATGTAAGTACTTACTATCCAGATGTAGAAGCGTTAGCAGCTCATGATCCAATTGCAGCCGTTTTATCTTTTCGATCACCTGAATATTTTAATAAATCACAACCTAATCCACAAGGTTTAGAAAGGGGAAATGCGGATAATAAAGATTGGTATGTATTTGCTGGATTATCTGTTTCGGTCAATCTAATCAATGATGAATATGATTTAGAATGGGAAGAAAAGTATAAGAAATTTAGAGATGAAAATTTTGATTTTTATAACAACGATAGTGAATATAAATATCGAAATTAGAACCTACTACTTTTCAAATACCATTCATAAAAGGCACTCAGAATATTTAATTCTGAGTGCCTTTTTATATATTACATTCCTTTTTAACAATAATCTTACGATTTAAATTTTTTGGGTATGAAACCTTGTATTTTAGTAATGGGAATTTGTGGAACGGGTAAAACTACCATCAGTAAAATGCTGAGTGATAAATTATCGATTCCATTTATCGAAGGAGATGATTTTCATCCACTGAGCAATGTTGAAAAAATGAAAAGTGGACTACCGCTAAATGATGAAGATAGGCAACCTTGGCTAGAGGCATTGGGAAGAGAAATAAAAAAGAAGGAACAAATAGGTTGTGTACTTTCCTGTTCTGCTTTGAAAGAAAAATATCGGGACATACTTAATTCTTTTTTAGCGAAAAAAATAACAATCGTTCATTTGATAGGTGATTCAGCATTGATAAAAGAAAGGATGGAAGCTCGTCAAAATCATTTTATGCCAGCGAACTTAATAGCTAGTCAACGAGCAGATTTAGAAATACCCAAAGATGCAATAACGATTAATATAGCTGATGAACCACCCATAATGCTTGAAGAAATTTTAAAAACTTTAAACAGTTAAAATCAACTAACAAACAAACGAAAAACAAAACGAAATGAATTCTGCATTATTAATTGCTTTTTTAGTAGGCGTAGGAGTATTGTTATTTTTCATCTTAGTACTTCGAGTCAATGCTTTTATTTCTCTCCTTTTAGGAAGTATCACCGTCGGACTTTTTGCTGGAATGCCCTTGCAAGGTATCATTGATACGATACTTCAAGGTATGGGAAATACGCTAGGTTTTGTTGCGACCATTGTTGGGTTGGGCGCCATCTTTGGCGCTATTTTGGAGTATAGTGGCGCCACCCAAAAGTTGTCTCAATTTATGCTGCGCAAAATGGGAGTTGAAAATGCGCCTATAGCTCTTTCCCTTGCAGGTTTTTTGATTGCTGTTCCCGTTTTTTTTGATGTAGCGTTTATCATTTTAGTACCAGTCTTATATGCTTTGCAAAAACAAACTAAAAAGTCATTATTGTTTTTTGCAATTCCATTGTTATCAAGTTTGGCAGTAACCCATGCTTTTATTCCTCCGACACCAGGACCCATTGCGGTAGCTGATATCATCAATGCTGATTTAGGCTGGATTATTTTATTTGGAGCAATGGTTGGATTGCCCACCACTTTAATATCAGGTGTTTTGTTTGGGAAATTTATCGCACAAAAAATTCATGTTGAAGTTCCAAATTTAGAATTAGAAAAGCCAGATAGTGATAAGGTAGATATGGATCCCAATATACTTTTAGTACTTGCATTGATATTGTTACCATTGGTGATGATATTATTAAATACAGTAGCCAATTCCATGTACGCGATAAAAGGGCAAGAGAAAGAACCTTGGTTGGAATGGATTAGTTTTCTAGGTCATCCGATTGTGGCGTTATTGATGAGTACCTTGATTGCCATGTACTTTTTGGGAATAAGATATGGTGCAACCAAAGACGAACTTCAGAAGATAAGTATGAAAGCATTAGGCCCAGCGGGAATTATCATTTTGATTACTGGAGCAGGTGGAGTCTTCAAACAAATGCTAGTGACGACTGGGGCAGGGGAGATGCTTGCCGAACAATTTAAACAATTTGATTTGACACCTTTAGTAGTCGGATTTATTATAGCATTAATTGTGCGGTTAGTACAAGGTTCTGCTACCGTAGCGATGATTACAGCTGCTGGAATTATGGCACCTATTGTAGCAGAGTTAGGGATGAGTGATCAAAGTCTTGCCTTGTTGGTGATCAGTATAGCAGCAGGTGCAAGTGGTTTTTCTCATGTTAACGATAGTGGATTTTGGTTGGTCAATCGATATCTTGGATTATCAGAAGTGGATACCCTAAAAAGTTGGACAGCGATGACGGGGATTTTATCACTTACCGCTTTTGCAATTGTATTGTTGATAAGTATGTTTGTTAATTGATTTTAAAAATGATTATGGATTCAAGATGATGGATGCCTTCTAATTTGTATTAGATAGATTTACCGATTTTGCAATTGTATTGTTAAAGAATTTATTCGTAGAAAAAAAATAAAATTCCTAAAATCTATATTCGAGTTTGTCAGATTTAGCGCAGCCAATTAGCTCAAAATTAGAAGGTCAAGGTCGCTACTTTTAATTAGGAATAACTTCAAGTGAGATTTATCTGACAACCTGAATTCAAAATCAAAAATGCCCTCTAACTCAAACAAGTTAGCGGGCATCCTTAATCTTAAATCTATAATCCTTAATCAGAATTACCTTCCTTTCATTACTCTTCGAACAACAGAACCATTGTCTGTAACAATTCTAAGTAAATACATTCCACTACTCAAGTCAGCTGCAAAAGGAACTGTAATTAAATGTTCACCTTGCGTCATTTCACCTTTAGGTAATTGCTTAATTAATTGTCCATTGATATTGAGGATTTCGATATTTACATTTTCATTGTTAGCCAAATCGAATTTTACAGAAAGCTGATTCTGAAATGGATTTGGAAAGACACTCAAGTTATTGATTTGACTACCTTCTAATTCCGTCGTATTCGTAGCACATGCTGTAGTAAAAGTTGTTGAGGTAAAACTACTTAACGATACTTGACAGATAGAACGAATTTCTAATTCATAGTCCGTACAGTCTTCCAATCCACCGATGAGATATTCTAAATCCGCAGTTGAAATAGAAGTCCAATCCGTTCCTCCAATAACTCTATATCGAACCTCATAACTAATCGTATTAGGAGGACCATTCCATGAAAGATTCGCGCCAAACATAGAAGCATCCACCATTGGAGTAGTTGGAAGGGCACAAGGAATTCCAGGATTAAAGAACGCCGTAACCACATCAGCAGAATCAATACTCATCGTAATCGCTTCGGCATATTGGTCAGGACCAAAGTCATGATTCGCAACTTCCCAATGATCAAAAACCCAATCACCAACAGGTTGCGCAGTTAAGGACAAATTAATACCACCAAAATAATCTCCCGAATATGGAAATAGCACAGGCACAAAAGTATTCACTTGAACCTCGTTAGGTGAATTGGCAGGTTCGATGTTGACGACAACATTATAAGGTCCAGTAACATCATAACAATCAGCAATTCCCACATCAATCACTGCACATCGAGTATTGATAAAGTCTCTTAGTTCTTGAACATTATCTTGCCAGCCATTGACAGAACCACCCCAACGTTGCGTATGTCTTTGCATCTCAGGTTCAATAACATTAACCATACTATCCAATAATCCAATCATAAAATCGCAAGAGAAAAATGAATTATTCATATCTGCATACCGATTGATATACAAAGCTTTGAATTGTTCATTTTCATATAAGCGAGTAAACATTTCAATATGTCCTTCAAAATCTGATGAAATTAATTCAACCCCACATGGATCAGCATTAGCAGTAGTATTAGGAACGCCTGTGTAATTGATATAATGACCAAACGTCGCATCTTCATCCCAAAGAATGTATTTCCATTTTTGAGCACCGCCATCAGGATTTCTACCTCGCCACCAAGCAGTATTCCAATTCAACCAATCTTGACTTACGATATGAGCATGTAACAATACATAGTCAATCAAGCTAATCAATTCAAATTGTTCTTCCACAATAGCATAATTAGCATCGTCCGTCATATCATTATTAAATATAAAATCACGCATCGTATACCAATCATCCCAACTTCCGTATTCCTGCCAAGTATTACCCCATGTTTTTATCATGTCTATATATTGTCTTCCTTGGTCGTAATAGTATTTTGTGAAATCATTATCGTCCACTTTTTCACGCATATCATAAACACCCCAATATTCACCATTGATATAAAGAACACAGGATTCAGAAGTTCTTTCGTCCATTTCCATATCTGCTAAATGAGAAAGTGTATGCACGTAAGAATCTCTCACATGTGCGCCGTTTTCAGCTGGATAATTATCATTGGCAGCAGCTTTGAACATTAATCTTTGAAAATCAGTTCTGTCTTTTGCTTCAAATATTTCATACGGATCACCACTGATGTCATCATCGTATCCCATTTGGTCACGAGTAATCCAATCAATACCACGTTGGTCGTACGCCCAAGAATCATTACCATGTTTGTTATATTCTCCTTGTGCTTCATCGACTACGATACCATTTTTAAATAACTCTAAATACCCTACTGGTCTAGCACCAAAATCACCTTCCAATAAATTATTGACTTCATTTCCACCTGAAACAGATATAACAGGAACCGTATGATTATCATTAATGAAATAAGTATTGGTTTCAAAAAAACTAGGTAAAATATTTCCAGCAGAACTATAAGCAACCGCTCTTAGTACTGTTGTGTTATCTATAGTGAGTGCACCTGCATATGTATTTGAACTGTTAGAAGGGCGACTACCGTCAGTAGTATAATATATGGTAGCATTAGGATTAGGTGCTGTAATAGTTACACTAATTGAATTATTAAAGAAACCTGCATCTGGAGACATTTCAGGAGTAGCTTCATAAGCTTCGAAAAGACTGCTATTTGCAGTACCCGGTGTAGGACTATCGCAAACTTTCCATGCACCACTAGCATCTCTTGCATAAGAATGATTGGCTTGATTTGGAATATCAATTTCATTCAAATCAATAACATTTCCAGATGGATCAGCCAAAACGATAGATTCACTATTCCGAGTTTGAGTGATTTTAAAACCAGCATGAAGTTCTGCTCCAATCGTTGCGTCTTCACCAGATACCCAAATATGCAAATATCCATTTGCAGGAATAGTTGTTCCAGCAGGAATTTCCCATTTGTCAGGGTTAGTTAATTTATCACTCAAAAAATAACCACCAATATCTAAAGTTGTGGCACCAGTATTTTGAAGTTCAACCCAATCTTCATTGTCTCCAACATTACTATTGAATCCACCAAAATTGGCCGCTGAAAATTCACTAATAACAACTTGGGCATTAAGTGAAACAGAAATAAAAAATAAAATGGGGAGTAAGTATTTTTTCATCATGTAAAGGTTTTAGCTTAGGAAAATCAAAAAAGTTGATAATCCCTGTAATGATAAGAAAAAACAGCCATTTTAGTTTTGTAAGATATTTGTTAAAATAGCATTTGTCGCATGGTACGCAAAGAGAGAAGGATTCAAGATTAAGGATTATGGATTCAAGATTCCATCTAATTTATTTAAGATTGAGGGCATCCTTAATCTTGAATCCATAATCCTTAATCAATTTTAGTTTTTCTTCATCTTCATAGAATAAACATGAGGCAGCCCCAATTTCTCATCCCAAAAGACATGCATGTCCTCTCCAACAGGTTTCATATTGGGAAAACAATTATAAGGACTGTGCGGAAATTCTTTAAATGCTTCCAATTGCAAACCTTGCTCAAGAAGTGGGGTCATGACTTGTGCAATAGAATGCAACCAAAAGTATTCTTTCAATTTTATATTGGCAGTTTTGTCTGCATAGGTGCCTTCCTCTTCCTCTTCAAATGGATGTCCTGGATTAAAATATGGAAATGCAAATTTATTGTTATCCCAATCTAACATATTGATTACAGGATGAAATTCAACGATATAAAATGTACCTCCAGGTTTTAAAAAATGGTTGATAACTTTTGCCCATTGATCAAGGTCAGGTAGCCAACAAACGGTTCCGTAGGAAGTAAAAATAATATCAAATTGGCCCTTTAGATTTTGATCTAATTCAAGAACATTGCTTTGAACAAATTTTGCATCTAATCCTAATTCCTCATTCAACTCACGAGCTAGTTCGATGCTTTTTCCAGAGAGGTCAGCACCTGTACATTGAGCACCCATTCGAGCCCATGATAAGGTGTCTTGTCCGAAATGGCATTGCAGGTGTAGCAATGATTTTCCAGAAACATCTCCCAAAGCTTCTAGTTCATATTTTTTCAAAGAAGTCTTTCCTTTTTTGAAATTTTCTAAGTCATAAAATTCGGAATTTTTGTGGAATTCTGTTTTGGTGTCCCAAAGTTGTTGGTTCGCCTTAAAGTGATTGTCCATTATGATAAAATTTAATATTAAAAATTTAAAGAATGATTTTTTTTGTCACAAAATTAATTAAAAAGGTAGACAGAATTACCGAAAAACTATATAATAGTGTATTAAATATGTAATCAGGGTAAATGAAATATTAAATATCGAACAAATCAGTTTTTTCTGATGTCACAAATTTATTTTTTTTTAAAATAAAAAAAGAACGTTTATATATTCATTTGAGCTATCGGAAAAGTAATAGGATTGATGATTTTTAAAGTCATCTTTTTTATTATCAAAACCGAGGCCCAAACACATGTCCTAGATAAGTACACTAAATAATTATTTTTTTGACAAACCTACTGTCGAACTTAACTGCTATTAAAGTGATAAAGTTCCATTGTCAAAAATATTGCAACAAACTTTAGTACAAATAACTATCAGAGACAAAAGAAGCACAAACATTTACAGAAGAGTATGTACTCTTCCACTTTTCTCCAATACCAAATACTGGCCTCATTCTTTTCCGCTAAATTAATTATGCCTGTGAAATAATTTCTAGTTCTAACCGACTATTCTTTTAATTTTCTCTATTTCATTTGTCTAATTAATATTTTCTATTTCATTTTCGTGATGTAAGATTTTTTGAAATTCCAATTCAGGAACAGACTCTTCTATGTAATAATTCAAGCATTGAATTATTACATAAAACTTTAATTTAAACCATTAGGCAAAAACAAAAAGAATGAACGCCAGAAATTTTAACAAACAGTTTCAGTTCAAAAGTCTTGAAATAAAATCCTTTACTTTTTTAAAAAATTTTAATTCGGGTATTAAATTTAAATTGGGGTTTATTTTACCTCTATTTTTATTTGTTTCTAGCCAAGCTTTTTCCCAAGGGGTAAATATCACTCAGATTACAGCACCAGCCGATGCTGATAAGTGGTCCATTTGTGATAACGTGGGTGGTTTATTTACTATTAAAACAGTTGGTTTTGCGGCATCAACAGGGGTGACCATGAATATTACACTTCAGCCTGGAATGGAATATGTTCAGGATGGACCAAATCCATTGCCCGCTAATACTGGATCGGCAACATCTCCTAGTTTTACACTACCAGATTATGCGCAAAGTGATGAAATCATTTATACTTTTCGTATAAAAACTAATTGTACAACACTAAATTATTTACTGGGTCCTCCAAGTCAAGAGGCTAATATGGAATTTCAAGTAAATTCTAGTTCAGGAAATAATACTATTTCTACAGCTAACCTTCCTTTTCAACCATTTACAACCTCTATAAAAATTCCCTTATTGATTCCTCAACCGGTGAATAATATAATTGGAGTAATAACCGAAATAAATGTAGCACCTTATAATAGGTCTTTTGAAATTGTTAACTCTGGAGTGAATGCTATTTTAAATGAGTTTACTGTTTGTATGGATTATGGAGTAAGTGCAACAGTTACCAATCAACAACTAAATGGTAATCCAGTTACGCTTGATGCAATGGGTTGTCTTACTATCAATGCGGCAAATGCAGCAATTTACGGAGTTCCTATTCCTTTGGAAACAGGAGTCATTAATACTTGGACAGAGGATGTTGTGATTACAGATTGTAATCATGCCGGAGGGCAAGTGATACTAAACTGGGGTTGTGGTGGAGAGCTTTGTGAAGAGCGAACATTAAATCTGGAAGCAACTGTTGATGAGAATGCACCTGATTTTAGTTTTGTAGGATATACAGATGATATACAAAGTTGTATTGATGAAGGAAGTATAGTAGAATATGAGTGGACATTGAATAGCGGAAAAGCATTTAATTTAAGTTTTGAATTAGAGAGATTGGCTTCAGGATGGATTGATCCTAATAGTGTACAGGTAGACACAGGTGCAGGTAATTGGGTAAGTATTTTACCAGTTGACTTTGCAAGTACTGAGTCATCAAGTTCTACTTTATCAGGATGTGCTCCATCAGGAGAAGCATTAACAAAAATAAATTTTCAAGCGGCATTTGGTATAATCGAAGGACCTAAAACAATTAAGGTAAGAGCTACTAGAAAATTTTGTTGCCCTGGTGCTTGTAGTCCACCTCAAACTCAGGTTTTTGGAATGTATGTGGATTTGATTTATGAGACAGCTTGCGGAATATCAAAAATAGATAATAATAGAAGAAATAATGATGTCAATTTAAGTTCAGCTGCTTCAGATAATGTACCAGCTTATATTGATGATGATCAAATTTTAAAATGGGAAATGAATCTGGATGTTGCACCTGAATGGGGTGCATTTGGAGGTTCAGGAGAAGCTTGTACCAATGTCCATTTGGATGCCCCTTTAGTTTATGCAAGTAATTTTGAATGGGTTAATTCTGCAGGTGGTAGCCCCAGAACAATAACTCAAGAGACTGTTACGAATAATGCAGATGGTAGTACAGATATATATGTGTGTTTTAGTAATACACTTGGAAGTGGTTCAAAATTTCGATTTGATGTAACATATGATTGTAGTCCTTGTGGTGGTGGTGGAACAGCTGGTACTACCATGGATTTAGGATATAGAATCGGAGATGGAACTTGCGCGGATAATTGTTTGATTTCGATAGCATGCGAATCAGCCGTAACTCAACTAGGAGTATGTGGCTGTGTAGAATGTACTGGTATGAATCCTTCCGTAACCACTATTTCAAGATCATGTTTTGGAGAGCCTGATAATGATAATGATGGTTGTGCAGATGGAAGTGGAGCAGTAGATTTAGATTTGGTAAGAGAAGATAGAGCATTGCCAGGAGATGAATTAGAATTTCAAGCAAAAGCAGCAGTTTCAATAGCAAGTACTGAAGCACAACAATTCTTTGAATATGTTTATTTGGAAATGACCTTTCCAAATGAACATTCTTTAGGTGCTGTGCAAAATTTAGAAATTTTTGATAATTCAACAGGGCTAAGTTACACTACTTGTGCCCCTAATGTATTTGCAGATGCAGATGGTCAAGGAGCAAAATATTATTTCATTACTGACCTTCTACAAGGATGCGGAGATGTTCCTACTGATTTTGTGTTTGAGCATGGAGATACCGTTTATCTTACAGGTAGTTTTGTCAATTTACATAATCCAGGTTGTGTAATCAATCAGGTAAATATTGATATGGATTGGCATGCTGGATGGGATGCAGATCCTGAAGGTACTGATAGATTGAAATGTAATACTATTCCAGTTGCTTATCAGCAAGTAGGTTGGTCTCAAAGTTGGCAAAATTATACATCTGGTATTCATGGCTGTGGTGGTACTTATTTTGGAATGAGATATGATCTTTGTATTGGGGGAGCTTCATTTATAAGCCAACCTTTCCCATACGAAATTAGAAAATGGGTAGAACCTAAATCAGCAGGATTTGAAATTCCACCAGGGTTGACTGTAGATTATATAGAATTATATAGACTAGATAATTCCAGACATGTTGGTCAATCCGGAGCACAATATATCACAGAAGATGTCACCGCTCATACTGTTATTAGCAATGGATTTGTAGTGATGGATTGGGATAGTTACTATGCAACTTGTACTGGAAGTGATAAAAATGATAGCCCTAATGGTGGTTACCGGTATTGGTTAAGAGCTTACTTTGAAGGAAGTTGTGCTTCAGAAGAATATTTGCCTAAAATGTTTGTGGAAGGAAACTTGGATTATTGTTCGCCTAATTTGATAGATGAAAAAGTAAGAATAGATACCGTAAAAAATTCTGTTACGTCTATTGTCATTCCTGATTTGGTGGTAACAAGTCCATCGTTCATGAATACGTTCCAAGCTTATAATGATTTAGCAATATGGACGATTAATGTAAAAGAATCTTTAGGTGCGGAAGCATTTAATGCATGGATGGTATTTACTTCTCCTTCAGGAGATATTGTACCAATCACGCTTTCTAATGGAGGATCAGCTATTACACCTATTAATGGTGTTTACCCAATTGGAAATATTAATGGTGGACAAAATAAAGCATTTCTTTTAGAAGCAGAATATCAAGAATGCTTTGATTCCCTAAATGTATTGATAGGATGGGATTGTGATGGGATTCCATCTAGTGACCAAGAAGCCATACAAGGTGGACTGAAATGTGGGACGGATGAATTGACACTTTTTATGGAATCATTAGGAGGGAATCTACAGCAAGAATTTGTAGAACAGCCAACTACTGCTGAACCATGTACTCCCGTTACGTATGAAATAGAAGTTACAAATGTTGGATTAGGAACTATTTACGAGCCATTTGTAGAATTTTTTGTTCCATATACAAGTGCGATGACCATTATTCCTGGATCGCAAGAGGGATGTTATCCATGCGATGTTTCAAATTTAGATTACCAACATTCACTAGGAACACCTACTGATGTAATTATTTTACCCCAAGGGTTAAAATATGTATGGGATTTAGACCAATTAATTCCTGATTTTAATTGGAATGATGGAGTAAACCCAACAGGATGGGAAGGTTTTCCATTATCCTTAGCTCCATTTGATCCTAAGAGAAAGTTTAGATTAAAATTCGACGTAGAGTTAGGATGTGATTATATCGGAGGTGATTTTGTAAGGTTAATTTCCAAAGGTCATACTTATTGTCAAGAAGATGTATTGTCATTGTTACAAGCTGGTGCTCAAGTAGAACTAGCAGGTACCTCTAAACCTTATGATGCAATTATGGACTTGAGTGTGGATGGAGAACCTATTGATGGTTGTGGAGCTGATGCCACTATTAACCTTAATGGTGACTTCACTTTTACAGGTACAACAGATGGTTTAGATACCTTAATAATTGCGCTTCCTCCAGCATGGGAATTTTCATCAATTGCATTTGATCCTGCTCATATTTCAAATGCATCTCCTAATATTCAATTGTACGGACCAGCAGGTTCAACCTCAACAGATTTTCAAGAACTAAAATGGGCTATAAATCCTAATGTACCAGCATTTACGGCCATCCCTTTCACTTTGCAAGTTACTCAGGATACGTCTCAAGTATTGTGTGATGATGACAATATGGTATTTATGAGAACAGTAAGAAGTTCCCCTTCTTATTGCGGTACTCCTGCCAATGCATGTGATGCATTGATTATGACTGGTGCCAAGACGATTGATATTGATTTACAAAAACCTGTTTTTGAATTAACAAAAATGACAGTTGATGCAAACTGTGATTTTTCAACACTTAATGTTGAAGATTTAGAAATTGTCAATACAGGAATGTTAGATATCAAGGATCCTATAAATATAGATTTCTTTTATGATGCAGATGATAATGGTAGCTTTTCAAATGGAGATGTATTGTTAGGAAGTATGACTCATACGGCGAACATCCCAGTAGGAAGTTCAAGTAATATCAATGCAGGACCATTTATGTTGAGTGATCCTACTTGGTCTTGTAAGGTAATTGCAAGAGCTACAGGTTGTAGTTGTGATAGTCCAGAAATTAAGGCGAACTCGTTAAAAACTAATAATGCTGGAGATAATCCAATAGGATGTAGTTCTGATATTGCGACATTAGGATGTGGTACAGATTTAAGTGCCTTAGGATTTACCTACGAGTGGTTTGGTTTAAATGGAGCACCTGTTGATTCATTAGTCGACAAATATGATCCAAATACAAATCTTAATTTTTCTCATTTTGATGCTACGGATAAAACATTACAATATGCTTTATTGACCGTTTCTCCAAGTGGAGTATGTACAAGTGTTGATACTGTTGCGGCAACTTTTAAAGGTTTAGCTTCTGTGACAGGAGACTTAGTAAAAGCATGTCCAGGTGGTCAAGTTGCATTTACTGGACCGACAGGATTTTATGATTATCAATGGAGTCCAGCAATGGGAATTGATGATGCTAATGATCCACTTACTTTGGTATCTGCTCCGACAGGTATTGTAACTTATACCCTAAGTTATAAAGATTTAGAAGGTTGTAATATTGCTTATTTCCAATCAGTACAAGGAGTAAATTGTACAGATCTTGAATTATACAAAACAGTTAATACGCCTACGGCAAATAATGGAGATGTATTGACTTATGATTTGACTTTAATTAATGAAGGACCAAACGGCGCTTCCTTTGTAGAAGTAACAGATCAAATTCCAACAGGATTGACTTATTTAAGTACAATCCCTAATGATGGAAATTATGATCCAGTAACAGGACTTTGGCAAGTACCAGGTGTGATGCTACCAGGAGATACTTTGATTAGAAAAATATATGCTCAGGTAGATGGAGACGGTGGACCACTTTTCAATGTTGCCGAAATTACAGATATGGCAGAAGGGGATACCGATTCAACACCAGGGAATGATGATGAAAATGAAGATGATCAACAAGGAGTTTGTACTTCTGTGCCTGTTGAATTATTATGTAGAGAAGAAAAAACAATTGGAATTCCTGATGAGTTTACGTCGTACCAATGGTTCAAAGATGGCGTAGCAATGACTGGAGAAAATGCCGATTCTTTAGTAGTCGTAGAAGCAGGTACTTATAATGTAGAAGTAGACGGAGGACTTTGTCCTTACGGAAACTGTTGCCCATTCATGGTAACAGAAGAGCCTTGTGCTAATATAGGAAATCTTGCTTGGGAAGATTTAGATGGAGATGGTGTTCAAGACCCAGGAGAAACAGGAATAGAAAATGTAACTGTAATACTATATGACGCAACTACAGGACTTCCCGTAGATACCGTGTTAACAGATGCATCAGGAAATTATTTATTCGAAGAAATTCCTTCAGGAAATTATTATGTTGATTTTGACATCACTACCAATACTTCAGGTATTATTGGAGACTATGTAGGTAGCCCACAAGGTGCAGGTGGAAATGATGCAGAAGATAGTGACACTGATCCTGCAACTGGAGAAACTGCTGTTTTTCCATTCGACGCATCCACAGGTAATGATTTGACAATTGATGCAGGATTTACGCCTCAAGCAGATATTGGAAATTTTGTTTGGGTTGATAATGACGGAGATGGGATTCAAGATCCATTTGGAGAACCAGGGGTAGAAGGTGTAACGGTTACACTTTATGATGTTGTGACGGGTTTAGCTGTAGCAACTACCACTACAGATGCTAGTGGAATGTACCTATTTGAAGATGTACTTTTTGGAAATTATTATATAGAATTCGACTTAAGTACGAGTACTGATCCAGAAGTACAAGATGATATCTTTACCTCAACTAATACTGGAAACGGAGCAAATGATAGTGATGTAAATCCAAATGGAATTACTTCAAATTTTGTCTTTGATCCAACTAGTGGAGATGATTTAACAATTGATGCAGGTATCATTCCTAGTGCAAATATTGGAAATTATGTTTTCCTTGATATCAATGGAGACGGAATCCAAGATATGACAGAACTTCCTGTTGAAAATGTACAAGTAGTGTTATATGACGCCAATTCTGGTTTACCAGTAGACACTGTTTATACTGATGCGAATGGTACTTATTTATTTGAAGACCAACCATCAGGTGATTATTACATCACATTTAATCCTGCAACTACTACCACTCAAGGTGCAGCAGATTATCCTTTTACCAATGCAGGTGCTGGAAATGGAACGAATGATAGTGAAGCAGATGCGACAGGGCAGACACCTTTATTTAGTTTCAATGCTTCGATGGGTGATGACATGACGCATGATGCAGGTCTAGTACCAGTAGCAGATATAGGAAATTATGTTTGGGTAGATACAGACGGAGATGGTATTCAAGATCTATCAGAAGCAGGTGTAGCCAATGCAATGGTTATTCTTTTCGATGATATGAACAATCCTTTGGATACTGTTTTTACAGATGCAGATGGTGCCTATCTTTTTGAAGATATTCCAGTAGGAGACTACTCAATCAGTATCGATCCGAGTACAAGTCCTGATGGACAAGACTATGTTTTCACCGACTCGGAAACTGGAAACGGTGCCAATGATAGTGATGCAGACGCAACAGGAACAATTCCATTATTTAGTTTTGATCCAACTACAGGAGACGACTTGACTTTAGATGCAGGTTTAGTACCAGTAGCAAATATTGGAAATTATGTTTGGGCTGACGCTGATGGAGATGGTATTCAAGACCCAAGTGAAACAGGACTTGAAAATGTAGCAGTAGTGTTATATGATGCCAATTCAGGTTTACCATTAGATACCGTTTACACGGATGCCAATGGAGCATATTTATTTGAAGATGTTCCTGAAGGAAATTATTATGTTGGATTTGACTTGAGTACAAGTACTGATCCAGATGTACAAGATGATAGCTTTGGTCCAACTAATACAGGAAATGGAGTAAACGATAGTGATGCAAGTCCAAATGGATTTACTACTACTTTCGATTTTGATCCATCAGATGGAGATAACTTAACAATTGATGCAGGTGTAGTGCCAAGTGCAGATATTGGAAATTATGTATTCATCGACAATGATGGAGATGGCTTACAAAATCCAATTAACGATACACCAGTTGCAGGTGTAACAGTTACGTTATATGATAATAACACTGGACTTGCGGTAGCAACCGTAATGACAGATGCTTCGGGAATGTATCTTTTCGAAGATATGCCAAGTGGAAATTATTATATAGAATTTGATCAGAGTACAAGTACGACACCAGGTGCCGATACTTACGGATTTACTTCAGCAGGAAGTGGTTCAGGTACAGATGATAGTGAAGCAGATGCTAATGGACAAAGTCCAACATTTATTTTCGATGCAACTATGGGCGATGATATGACGCATGATGCAGGTTTACTTCCTGTAGCAAATGTTGGAAACTATGTTTGGATTGATACAGATGGAGATGGAATTCAAGACCCAAGTGAAGTAGGCGTAGAAGGCGTAACGGTTACCTTATATGATAACGCAACGGGATTAGCTGTTGGAACAGTAATGACTGATGCGAATGGAGAATATCTATTTGAAGATGTTTTAGCAGGAAATTATTATATCGAGTTTGATGGATCTACTGCGGTAGGTGTTGATGACTTTGAATTTACTAGTCAAGGAACTGGAAATGGTTCAGATGATAGTGAAGTTGACCCAACAGGAACGACTCCTATTTTCCCATTTGATCCAGTAAATGGAGATGATTTGACACATGCTGCTGGTATTATCCCAGTAGCTGATATTGGAGATATGGTTTGGGTAGATGCAGATATGGATGGGTTACAAGATATGGGAGAAGCACCAGTTGTAGGAGCGACAGTTACCTTATATGATGCTAACACTGGACTTCCGATTGCAGATGTAATGACAGATGCCAATGGGAATTATCTTTTCGCCGATCAACCTTATGGTAATTATTATGTAGAGTTTGATTTAAGTACAGCAGCAGGTTATGAAGAGTACGGTTACACTCAAAGTGGAAATGGAACTGGTGCCAACGACAGTGAAGTTAACTCAAATGGTCAAACACCAACCTTTCCATTTGATCCATTAAATGGAGATGATTTAACGCATGATGCGGGAATCATTCCTCCAACAGATTTAGCAATTGACAAAATGGTTGATAATGCTAATCCAGCTTATGGAGACATTATCACCTTTACAATTGTAGTTGAAAATGAAGGCCCAACAGATGCAACTGGTATCGAAGTAACGGACCAATTGCCATCAGGATTTTTATATGTAAATGATAATAGTGGAGGTGCTTATGATCCTGCTACTGGAATTTGGATGGTTGGAAGTTTAGCAAATGGATTGACCGCTTCGCTAAATATTGCCGTCGAAGTTTTACCGGGAGGAAATTATATCAACTTTGCTGAAATTTCTTCTATGGATGGAAATGATGTAGATAGTGATCCAAATTCAAGTCATGGTTCAGATGATAATGGAGATGGATTGCCAGATGATGATGAAGATTCTGTAGTGATTCAACCAGGTTTGACTTTTGATTTAAGTTTGACAAAATCACTTGCACCAGGACAATCTAGTGAAGTGAATTTAGGAGCTGATGTGAACTACGTTATCGAAGTAGTGAACGAAGGAGATATAGATGCTACGAATATTAAAGTAGTAGATCATATTCCATCAGGTTCAATTTTAAGTCCAAATGATACTAATGGGTGGACATTGTTAGATGCGAGTACCGCAGAAATGACAATTCCAGGCCCACTAGCGGCAGGCAGCTCAACAAGTATTAATATTACATTAAAAGTTCTTTACGGAACTTCTAACAGTAGTTTAACAAATACAGCAGAAATTACAGAAACGTTTGACGGTGACGGAAATCCAATTACGGATACCGATTCTGAGCCAGATAATAATGACGTAAATGAAGATGATACTGAAGAAGAAACGGTTACTATCTTAGAGCATGATCCAACGGGATATGTCTATTGTGATAAAACAGGTTACATCGTTACAGGTGGAACCATCACGGTAACTGGACCTAATGGTATTCCTAACGATGAAGTAATTATTGTAAAAGATGGATCTGATGGTTCTTACGAATATTTTGAAGTAGGTGCTCCAGGAGTTTATACCATTACTTATACACATCCAAGTGGTTTGCTGTTAAGCCCAACTCGCTTACCATTAGCTGGACCTTACGATGTAACAAGTGGACCTGACCCAACTGTTTTAGGGCAGGA
This sequence comes from Herpochondria borealis, assembly GCA_032274145.1. Classification (NCBI taxonomy): domain Eukaryota; phylum Rhodophyta; class Florideophyceae; order Ceramiales; family Ceramiaceae; genus Herpochondria; species Herpochondria borealis. Next base: position 3,015 of record JAVCKV010576607.1, on the reverse strand, counting down.
TTCTTTGGGAGGATTCTTAATTGATAATTCCGAAGCACTCAATCCATACTATCTAGAATTTGATGTGGAGGCAGGTGATCCGTATGTATTTTTAAATAACATACCTGTACAATGTATTTTCATCGGAGATTTAGTTTGTGAAGATACCGATGCCAATAATACCGATGATGGAACAGAACCTGGAATGGCGAATGTCATTGTTAGATTAGCTGATTGTAGCGATACGACAACTATTCTGATGGAAACGATGACGGACGGAATGGGTAACTACCGTTTCGACGGATTAACTCCAGGAAGTTATCAAGTTCAATTTTTATCTCCAAATGGTTATGCTCCAGTCAATGGAAATATTTTAGATGAAAATGGTTTTGCACCATGTGTAACTTTAGCTTGGGGAGAATGTGATACGACGACTTCAGTTTGTTTTACATTATTAGCAGACATTGGAAATTTTGTTTGGGTTGACACAGATGGTGATGGCATCCAAGATGCAGGAGAAGCAGGTGTACCAAATGTAGAAGTAGTGTTATTCGATGCGAATACAGGACTTCCAGTAGATACGGTTTATACAGATGCGAATGGCGAATATCTTTTCGAAGATGTGCCAGGAGGAGATTACTATATTACTTTTGACCCATCAGGTTCAGGAGTAGGAGACTTTGAATTTACTTCAACAGGAAGTGGAAATGCAGCTAGTGATAGTGATGCAGACGCTACTGGACAAACTGCGACTTTCGATTTCAATCCTAATAATGGAGATGACTTAACAATTGATGCAGGTATTGTTCCAATCGCAAATATTGGAGATTACGTCTGGATTGATGCAGATGGAGACGGTGTTCAAGATGCTGGTGAAACGCCAGTAGAAGGAGCAACCGTGACTTTATATGATGCAGCAACAGGTGCAGTGATTGCAACGGTAATGACGGATGCGAATGGTGAATACTTATTCGAAGATGTGCCAGCAGGAGACTACTACATCGGTTTCGACCAAACGACAAGTACGACCCCAGCTGCAGCAGGTTATGATTTTACTACGCAAAATTCAGGTAATGGAACCAACGATAGTGAAGCAGATGCAAGTGGATTTACTCCAGCATTTACTTTCGATCCAACATCAGGAGATGATTTATCACATGATGCAGGTTTGTTACCAAATGCAAATATTGGAGATTACGTTTTCTTAGATAACAACGGAGACGGATTTCAAGATGCTTCTGACACACCAGTTGAAGGAGCAACAGTTATATTATACGATGCTAACACTGGTCTTGCAGTAGCGACAACTACGACAGATGCAACGGGTGCATACCTCTTCGAAGATGTGCCAAGTGGCGATTACTATATCGAGTTTGATGCGACGACAAGTACCACACCAGGCGCACCTACTTATCCATTTACTGAGGCAGGTGCAGGGGACGGAACAAATGATAGTGAAGCGAATGCAAGTGGACAAACACCAACGTTTCCTTTCGATGCTACCACTGGCGATGACTTGACACATGATGCAGGTTTATTACCAAGTGCAGATATTGGAAATTTTGTTTGGGTAGATGCAGATGGCGACGGTCTTCAAGACCCAAGTGAAGTAGGTATCGAAAATGTAACTGTAGTGTTATATAATGCAGCAGGAGTTGCAGTTGACACAGTTTATACAGATGCCAATGGCGAATATTTATTCGAAGATGTACCAGCAGGAACTTATACAATTGGATTTGATCCATCAACTTCTCCAGGAAATGCGGATTATCTTTTCACTGCAACCAATGCAGGTGGAGACGGAGTCGATAGTGATGCAGATGCAACAGGACAAACTGCCCCATTCGTTTTTGATCCTTCTATGGGAGATGACTTAACGATAGATGCAGGTGTAGTACCAGTAGCAGATATTGGAAACTTTGTCTGGATTGATAGTGATGGAGATGGTATCCAAGACCCAAGTGAAGTTGGCGTTGAAGGAGTTACAGTTACTCTTTACGACTCTAATACAGGAGCAGTAATCGCAACCGTAATGACAGATGCCAATGGTGAATACTTATTCGAAGATATTCCAGAAGGTGATTACTATATCAACTTCGACCCAAGTACAAATACAGCAGGTATCGATTATCCATTCACAGATACCAATACTGGAAATGGATTAAATGATAGTGATGCTGACGCAAGTGGTTCAACTACTGTATTTAATTTTAATCCTACAACAGGAGACGACTTAACGTGGGATGCAGGTCTATCACCAGTAGCAGATATCGGAGACTATGTATTCATCGACAATAATGGAGATGGTTTACAAGATGCTTCTGACACACCAGTAGAAGGAACGACAGTTACCTTATACGATGCTAACACTGGTCTTGCAGTAGCAACAACTACGACAGATGCAACAGGCGCATACCTTTTCGAAGATATGCCAAGTGGCGATTATTATATCGAATTTGACCAAAGCACTAGTACGACACCAGGTGCAGCAGATTACGGTTGGATAGAGGCAGATGGAGGAGACGGAACCAATGACAGTGAAGTAAATGCAGATGGAGAAGCTCCAACATTTACCTTCGATGCAAGTCTAGGCGATGACTTGACACATGATGCAGGTTTACAACCAGTAGCCGACATTGGAAACTTTGTTTGGGTAGATACAGATGGCGACGGTCTTCAGGACCCAAGTGAAGCTGGTATCGAAAATGTAATCGTAGTGTTATATGATGCAGCAGGAGTTGCAGTCGACACCGTTTATACCGATGCAAATGGCGAATACTTATTCGAAGATGTACCAGCAGGAACATATACAGTAGGCTTTGATCCATCAACTGCCTCAGGTGGAGCTGACTATTTATTCACGGCACAAGATGCAGGTGGAGATGGTTCAGATAGTGATGCCAATGCAGCTGGACAAACTGATCCGTTTGTCTTCGACCCAATGAATGGCGATAATTTGACGATAGATGCAGGTGTAGTACCAGTAGCAGATATTGGAAACTTTGTCTGGATTGATAGTGATGGAGATGGTATCCA
>JAVCKV010576496.1:7944-31764 GCA_032274145.1 Herpochondria borealis | reverse complement strand
CACACACACACACACACACACACACACACACACACACACACACACACACACACACACACACACACACACACACAGACCAGAGACACGTGGTCATAAACTCGCATAACGGCACATCCTGGCCATACACTTCCCTCATACAAATCCCAACGCCCCTCCCCGTGTCCGGTGTACAACAGTACTACTATGAACGATGAATTTCAAGAAGAGTATTTTTTGTGAAGAGATAAATAGCTTTCTTCCAATAGGTCGCGCTCTGAAGGACGGAACACCACATGTTTTGGGAAGCGCTCGTAATGATGATGTTCATTCCGTTTCCCTGCACGAAGATCTTTTAATCGTTTTTCAGCGCGCGATCTCTTCTGCAATGCACGGAATGGGCCTCCTTTATGTTCTCGAAGACGGGATAGATAATGTAGAGGAAACGTAGTGTTATTTGTCTGGTCGTTTCCGCCAATTGCAAGTCACGAATACCACAAGATTCTGAAGATACTGAAACGGACGAACTGTCCGTGAATTTGGTCCATCATCAGCGCCGCGCGGAGGTAAGGAGAGAAGAGGAACTTAATTGTGCTGATTTTTTATTCCAAAACGCAAAAATTCAGGATTTATTTGGTGCGGGAAGGTGAGTGTAGCGTTTGTCTCTGTTTAACTTCATAATTTTGAATAATTATGCGGTGCTTTTGGTACTTTACAGGGGTAAAATGAGTACGCGCGTTTTCACTCTTGCTTCAACGGCATTTGAAGCTCGCCTGAGAGGGTCGGAAGCGAAAAAAGTGTGGTTGTGTAGTTGATAATTGGGACGCAAGAAATAGAGACCCGCGTCAGTTAAATTTTCGCTTCACGAAAGTGCAGTACTTGCTATTTACGAGATGGAGACGCGCGTCTTTCTTTTCTGTATCTCTTGTTTAAGGTCGGGGGCAGGATAGGCTCCAGAAAGACAGCGGGGGTTCGGTTAGAACATGAAAAGAAAGACATGCCGACGGGCGACCGTTTTGTAACTGTTCCTTCCTTCATGCAGGCGCTATTCCATTCTATTAAGTTTCCCTCTTCCGCGTGTCGAGCGGAACTGTCCCGTCTGGAGATGGAGTGGTTTTCCATTCATCATATGTGGGTGACTAGATGGAGACGCGCGTCAGTTGTGTTTTTCTTTCGTGTCGGAATGTACGGCTGAAATGTTGGTTACAAGAAAGGTCAGCGGTCGTTCGAATGTTTGTGCTGGGGGCATAAATAGGTAAGCACGTCCGTTTTGTTGCATTTTCCGCGTGTGAATTGGAAGCGGTTCATTTGGTATGGGCAGTGCGGGGGTAAATCGGTTCTTTCGGAGTAAAACTTGAAGACGTGCGCCCATCTATGTCATTGGTGTGCCTAGGTGCAGAGTATTGGACTTATTATATTGTGAAACTAAAAAACCGTGAAGATGCGCGTCAATCCAATTCACCGGGGGCCTCTGTGGGTAGTTTCGGTTGGTTGTTAATTTGATAAAAAAGGGATAAGTTATGTGAACCGAACTATTTTACTTTTGTGTGAAATTGGGATGCCGTGGATTATGAACTCAGCGCTGTCGCGCTTCGCTGTGCAATTCAGTATGCACCAATGCGTGCCTTGAGTTCTCTGCTTCCTTCCCCTTCGAATATTAAGTTTATTAACCGCCTCTTTGCAGCTTTATGCAAGAGCTATCGCATGCTAGACGCTTCCCCTTTCGGCTGCCACGCCTGTCAGTAATTAGGATCGCGCTCAGTGTTCCGAATCTCTCTAAGGAGCCTCACGCGCACATTAATTCCGAGCGATAGCAATACAAATTCGTTAGCTCTTTTTAACTTTAAAAGTCGGAGCGGTGCGCGCGGGCCGGAGGGGTTGAGGGCGCAGAGAGAGAGGAAAAAAGAAACAGGAGGGCAAAGAGGGAAAAATGGAGGAAATGGGGCCAACCGGGAGGGCCAGAGAGACAGAAAAAGGGGAACGGGTTGATTTGGGTGACCAAGGGCGTGTTCGAGTGGTCGGGGGAGCGGTCAAGTCGGGCCCGGCCGAATCTAAATACGGCAGAGCTCCGAGACTTGGCTGCTACCTCGGCACGCGATTGATCGGCTTGCCCCGTCGCGTTCGGTCATTACAGGTACCGGTGAACGTTTCCTAATCCCTTGTGCAACGCGGCCCAGATAATCACAAGAGAGTCGGAAATTGAGTGAAGATTTGTTCTATAAGGAAAAATCAGATTATGCGCGTTAAAGTGTGAATTTATTGAACGTATTCTGAGGTTTGTGGCTCGTCGTATTTATGCCTCGGCCTGTAATCCGTACCAACGACTCTTCGATTTCACGTTCCAACACATATGACTGAACCGATCATGAGCGCGCGTTGCAAATAAAATATTCCCGACCGAGCCCAACCCAGGCTGCCATAGAAACTTTCCCCGAAAATAACTGTGACACTAATGAACGCCCGTGCTCCCTGCAGGGTTAATGCCGCACCAGCAGGACCCAAACGCACCTGACGTATTCCACAAACGTCATCAAACTGTATCCCGGCGATCATATTGTACTCCGCGTGGAAAAATAAGAAAAGAACCGTCGCAAATTCGGGACGCAGTGGACAGAGGAGGCGCGCAAGCAACACTGCATCTTGATTAGATCGCTCTTGATTCAAGGCATTTAACTCTCGGCAGAACGCATGGTTTGGGTCGATATTGAATACAAGGATGATGGTCGCGCGACAATTCGATATTTAAATATGACTAAAGTGACAGAGGTGCCAGAATGGTTGAGGGACCGCAATTTGACACTGCACAGGGGTTACACAATGGGGGAAAACGAAACATGTGGTATCTTCCAGACGGATATCGGTACCAATTTTACCAGTTTGCGTTATGTATGGACACGTTCAAGCATACAAAGGCACAGCAAGCCACCTTCTCCTTCCGTGTCTGCTACTTTAGACCACTCTGATTTTCTCTCGAAGCACGGAGACTAACAGGCGCCCCACGTGTTCTGACGTTTGTTTAAAGCATTCTTTCTCACAAAAAGGTGTTGTACATGGTAATTTATGACGTATGCCGCGCGGCCTGAAGAGGAGTGGACAGGGTGGATTCATACGGCCGCCACGTACTCATCTTCCTTGACCCCGTCACGTTTTTCGGAGATTACCCCGCGGCCGCCCTCTGCCTGGACATCGCCCGGCACACAGTAAATGCATTCTGCACTTACTATACTGTTATTAAGCGCAATGCACCGAAAGGTTCAAACATTCTTTTTCATTCCAATGAACCACTGCCGCCGGGTGGATTTCATGCAAACGGACGCGCTTTTTCATGCAATCTGAAATTCTCCGTTGAAGAATGAAGTGTTCAGAATTATCGGCATGAAGAGCAGAAAAGAGGAAATAATTTTTCCTCTTCCGCTTTTACAGCTTTCAAATCATATAAACCTCGAGGTACGCGCTGAGAAGAACTATTTTGGCGAGGAAGTCGTGCCGCTGATGTTTGAGTCGTTTCTCAGTTTCGCAGAAGTACCTGACCACTTGTGCAACGGGCTCATCAATAACATGATAACCGTATAGTTCTTAGCTATAGGATACAACAGTCGCCGCTCGTAAATAGAGAAACGGATGGGGATCACGGCACGCGATAATGGACTCCCAGTCACAGTAATATATTGAAGTGGGGAAACGACGGGTTTTCAAAGTTTTTTGGCAACCAAACTATGAGTACGTTCATTGTCTTTCTCCTATGCGCGGCGCCCGCATTTTATGGAGAGTTCAAAGCAACTGGGCTTGAATTATTCCTCCTGGCGAGACTCTTGCAGAACTTCTTGGCCGCGGTGTACTTCTGGCCCTTGTCAGATGGTGATGGTGATGCGCACGCGAACATGTACTCAATGGAAGGATGATTGAATTTCTACGCCGACCTACACTAGTTGGTTACACAGTGCCTTAGAGCATGCGCAAAGTTGATAGACGAGTATTAAGATTATTAGCGCCATTCTGGACAAGCCGAACACACACCGCGCCGTAGAGCTCGTAGTGCATACGATCCCGACATTTTGACATGCTTGAAATTTCTCGGAAAAGGGGCTCTAATCCACACATCAAGTGTTAAAACGATGGTTGGAGAAAATCACTCACGACAACTCGCATATCATAGCTGTGTAGCGCGCTCTATTCAGAGACCGGATGGGCCTTTTCTCTCTTTACAAGTTTTGGGAGGCTGTAAATAGTCTTGAACGCGCCTTTAGTTAGTTAGGCCTGCGCCGACTGGTCCTTGGAGAGGAGGTGCCCATACTCGATAAACGAGTTCAAGTAGTAAGCTAGTTAAGGGTATATTTCTACACAGCTATGGAATCGTCGTTCGTGGAACTGAAGATTGACATTATGGGGATGTATGGACGCTTTTTTTGTCGCGCGCGCGGGTTGCGGCATAACAAGTTGACAAGATTGATGCAGCCAAGGATACGCAGGGGTTTGACCAGACAGTTCGGATGGGAAAACCGATGCTCACTTATCTGTGCCGGTGGATTGTCGTACATGAGTCACGGCAATTTAATGCGTACAGGGTCCCTCTACTGTTGCACTCCGAAAAGTATGAAGGGAAGAGGCGCTTTTATAGACACATCTAAATGAGTGCAGGCTGCTTCATATCTGCCGTTTCTAGCACGACAGAGAACTTTGTGCGGGGTGATTTTCACAGGCGTAGAAGTCTGAAATTCTTCGCTGTTTACATCATCGTGAAGACGACAGACGAGACGTCTTGTGTGATAAGAAATTAGTTGCAGCACGTGCCGAGTGCTAGCGAAAAGTAACACTGCGTTAAAGACGGATAGTGCGTAATTGTTGAACTGGGTGATTGCGTGCGCCGTGCGGGTGTTGCATATACCTGCGACCCTTCGTGTACGTCAGGATCTCGGGGGCAGATATTGAGCATGGTGCGGATCTTTGTGATTGTGGGCTGTACTATCTGTGGACAGGCGAGGATGGGATCCACTTCACATGGGATTAATGCAGGTACAAAGGGTGTGACCATAATTTTAGGTAGTATAACAACTAGGCTTCGTTATTTTACGATTTACTCATGATTCAGAGCACGATTTTTTTCGCGGAGTGAACCATGATTTACATTTCTACGTGTGTTTTTAGTACGGCGCAAAGGGGCCCGCGCACCGGACGAAGGCGATAGTTATATGTGAGAGCCACCCACAGTACCCACAATTTCTTCGCCACTTCGACACTTCGCTACTCGGTTGCACGAGTGGTAGCGGCATATATCGCACCATGGATGGCTTGCTACTCCACTACTCCACCACTCGAGGGTGCCGCGGCTCCTGGTTGGCCAGGCTGGATGTGTTGCTCATTGGATGGGGCAACCGTATCTTCGGGATACAGTTAGGTCTGGTAGCCCTATTTAGGGTACCCTTTTTAAGGCATTTGGCACTACGGAAGGGCACTGTACGGGCCAGGGGTACTATGTGTAGTTATTTGTAGGGTTGTTTGCCCTTGAGCGGTTTTTGGCCATGAATCCCACCTCGGGGGCTCCTCCGGCCACAATATAGGCCACCTGGGCGGCGCCGGGGTTGGAGAGGACCGGAGATGAAACGGAGTAGCAAAAATCTACCCCAATTAAATCCTTTTCCCCGTCTTACTCCTTGTTCTTCCCCTTCCTTTCCTTCCCTTTTACTCTCTTTTGGGGTGGTTGTCAGCACCTCTGTGTTGGACGCACACAACGCTTGACAGCGAAACCCCCGTCCAGCCGCACGTTTCTTGCGTCCCCGTTCGCGCCTACAGCTCCCCAGTTTTCAGCTCCAGCATTTTTCCCCTTGTGTGCATGCGACGGGAGTGAGCTACCACACCGCACTACATAAAGATCCGACCACCTTAATCGTGGTTCTGATCTCTATTTCATCATGGTTCAGGCCACGATTTATTCGCAGTGTGAACCATGATTTAAATTACCACGTGTATCCGAACACCTTAATCGTGGTTCTGATCACGATTTATTATGATCATGAATCACGATATATCCTCACACAAACCATGATGTATCGTAGTTCGGAACCATGCTATATGGTTCTCCTACCAAGGTGAAATCTAGGAAAACCCCATAATATATTGTGGTAGGAACCGTAATAAGCATGGAACTTCTCATGATTTCACCCTGTGATATACGAAGCATTAAATAAACCGCTGATGCATATCATTGTTGCAGCCGTGATTTATTCTTGTACCGGAGCGATAAAAATCGTGGTTTTGACCACGATTTCAGAAGACTATTAGGCGACCTGGAACCACGATATGATATGTCGTTGTTGTTGATTAATGTATCACGATTTAAATAGCGGTTGAGAGCATGATATTTCATTCTCAGAACCTTAATTTACGGTGGTTTAGACCGAGATATAATGACGTTTGTGCCCATGCAGTGCATTGTACCCGCACTCACATTTTTCAGGTTTACTGCACGCGACACGGTGTGGTACACCCACCTTGGTCATCTCCGTGGTTTACATGCACTGTGTACAGATAGGGGATCTTTACAGCGCGTGTGTACAGCGACAGTAGGATACTCTCCATTCCAAAGTGCTGCTCTGGTAAACCTTCACGGTGGTTACCGAATTTTGCGTGGTACTCGGTGGAAGCAGGAGACCTAACCGCAATTTGTGTCATTTAGGCCCCCCTGTTCGGGTTACTACAAGATTCATATACGTGTAGGATATTCGCCATCAACGCCGTGGATTCACGACCGCTCATAAGTCTCTTTATAGCGGGGTACCAAGCTTGGTTCACTGCGGGATGTATCATCCTTTCCCGGGCAGCGGCTGCTTCTTCACCTTTCCATCGGCTAGCCTAACGTTCTTGGAATACCCTTCGCTCGAAGGGTACCCTTTCAACAACGCATTCAACTCTTCACCGTCGTCAGTACCAGGCGCGGTTTTCTGTGTCGTTTCATCTTCTTGTCTCATCTGGTAATCATCAACACCTGGCGCAGTTTTCTGCACCTTTTCATCGGCTTCTCGCTTTTGGTCCTAACCATCACCATGCGCAGATTTCTGCGCCTTTTCATCAACCTATGTCATCTCTTCTTCGAACTTGGACTTCTTTCTATTTTGGCTGAAAATTCTCGCGATGCTTGTAGATGCACGAACCTTTCCGGATCGCAACGACATCAGTGTTTTGTCCTAGTTTCTTTTATAGATCGGTATTCCACTCTATTAAACGCCGGTAGCTCCCCAAATCGCGCACACAAACGGACAAAGGCGTGCTAGAACCTGGATGGGGAGTCTTGCCGTCGACGATTGAGCTCGAAACGTGTGGGCTAGCGTGCAGTTAAGCGCTCATCGTTTTTTCAGCTTCGATCATGCAGTTACAAATTTTTATGACCCGCTGTGGTGAGTGAAATGGAGGGGTCGAGTCGGTAAGAAGGCGAGGAAAGAAAACAAACCAGGAAAAACTTCATTGGAAGTCTAGAACGCTGTGCTCCCCCGGTACCTTCGCCTACCTTCGCACACACATACACACACGGGCCTCAGTTGTAGGTACTTAAGTACCGGCCGACGAACCCACACCAACTACGGTACTACAGGACAAATTTTCCTTCTCCAACTCAGTTGAAAAAACCTGGTCCATGCAACATAGAAGCGGGCGCTGTGCGACTCTAACCTGGCCCAACCATTGGTCCGTCAACCATATTTTACCCCTTTGAGAAGTCGGCAACCGCCTCTTCCTGCGCTATTCAGATGCAGCCCCTGGCGTCGCTTAGAGTACCAGATCGGTATACTACCTTGCATACACACCAACACAGAACTCCATACACTCACACACACCACTGAAAAGCCACCGCAGTCCAGTCCCACTGTACTCGTACCGTACATGTCCACTGTAAACATACACCACAAACGTCACTATACCTCAGTCGCATTTTACCTGACCTGTGTCGCTCATCACACGTACATTCGACACTGTAGAGTGGCCACAGTAAATGTGCATCATTTTCAAACGTCTCCGCGCACTGCACGCGCACATACAGTACCACCGTAGCAGCGAAAGTATATAGCACAACCCTGTGATTCAGTACAGGCCATCACGGCCCATATAGGTGCACAGCCACACCAAATTTTGGTGTGGCGAGCGGCCCGCATGGTTAGGCTACCCCATTTTGAGGTGCAAAAAAGCTGAACGAGTTGTATTCATACTCTCTGGCTGTACATGTGCTCACACTTGACAAGGAAAACTTGATTCGGATCCTCGATGACTTCGACAATGATCAATTTTTCCACCATATGGTACGGGCATTTAAAGTTACATGGCCTGATGATCCAAAACACCGCCGAAGATTTAAGATTATTTTGCCAAAATTCAAGCGAGCTGGATGTCGCCTCCTCTACGAACGAAGGATTTACATCCCCCGCCCAGCCGTTTGCACCATTCTCCGTACAGCATATGACTATCGTCCGTCTGGTCACTTCGCATATGCCAAACATTTTGCTTGACTTGACGGATATCATTGGAAGCACAAGGCTCGCGACGTTCTCCGTTAAACTTCTGGATGCCCCCGCTTTCAACAATACAAGTATCACCAAGGTCAGAAACTTGGTGACCCAGCGGCACTCGAGCTCCCTTCTAGTCGGTGGGTCCTTGCGTCAACTGATTTTATCGCCCACCTACCAAAAAAACCTGGTTTCGATGTAATCATGACCTGGATAGACAGGTTCTATCGCATATTTCACTTCTTCCCATGAAAAAATACATAAAAGGCGCTTCAAGTAGCTGATCTCTTTCACGAACGCATATATCCTCATCACGGCCTTCCATGTGCCAGCATTTCTAACCGTGACCCTCGCTTTTTATTGGAGTTATTCAAGAAGATGATGCGAATTTTTTATGTGAAATTTAAGGTCGCGACAGTAAAACATCCCCAGACGGACGGCGATTCTGATTTTAAGAACTTTATCATCGAAAACTATCTGCATTTCAACACTGCCTTCAACCAACATGACTGGGATAGATTTTGCCGTTTTCTAAGTTCTCATAAAAACAATACTTCGTGAATATATCCCAAGTCGTCCCCTTTCGAAGATCAGCTCTGATACCTGCCTAAGAAACCTCTTGATCTAGTCCATCAACTCTCATCTTCTCTCTTCTGTACTGAGGATTTTCAAGTACGCCTCATTGTTTTTTTTCATGGCGCTACATTCTCTTTTCAGTTTTCCAAGGCAAAACAGGCTGTTGAAGCGCTATCCACATTCTTTCTTCATTTTAAAGAACTTTGAAGAGTCCTGGCTTTAGAGGTGCCTTTTTGTTAATTCAATGAGCCGTGCTGAAATTTTCCATAAGTTTGACGCCAACCGCTGTTTTCCTTACCCCATCGATTTTTTTATTGGTAAAATGTGGTCAGGCTGGAACTCCCTTCACATATTAGCTGGACCCCCTTTTACATTTCATTTTAACTACTCCTTATGTTTATCAGCCCGGGAATATTGCGCAAAAAGGTTCTGCTTCAGCTTTAATCGGACATTTTTCAATTCATAGAAGGTGAAAGCCTTTACAGTATTGAAAAATTCTTTTTCACCGCAAGAAAGGTCGTGTGTGTTAATTCTTTGTTCAGTACAAGTGCGCTGATGTTAAACGTGCTGAGTGGCAGCCCCGCGGGACTCTTTGATTCTGATTTAACATGCAACGAAGTCTTTCTCGCTTACATCCTTAATTACGATATTCTTCAACACCATCACTAACCAGTCTTTGTGTTGTCGGGTTGACAACTTAGAGGAAGTTTGCTACAGTTCGACGACTATTTCCGTGCGTCTATGCGCATTTCTGTACAATGCCAAGGCGGGAGTTCGTTCAAGCTTAAAGTGTGGCTTCTCTTGTCTCAATTACACCGCAATGTTCCCTACAAGCCTACACCCTGGTTCTCATCGACAGACTTCAATCGTCACACCAACGTTACCGGCAGCCCCTTCTCGCCGCTTACCACCTACTGATCGCGATGCCTCTACTCACCAACTAGCACTTTAGCGGCATGGGACTCGCCATTCCAGGAAAAAAAAGAACGCCATCTTACCTCCTTCCGTTTCCACCCCAGATCAGTCACCACACGTTGAGCTGCATGTTCATTCTTTTTGTTCTTTTTATTATTTTTTAGTTGTTGATATCTTATCTGAGAGTGTAAAATGCTAGTACCGTACAGGGTCTATGATGAGTGCTCTTTACGGATGTAGAGGTACGGTGCGAGCAATTGTCTTTATTGACCGATTTTTATTGCTTTGCGCCAGTGCTACCGGGCAGAGCCCAGGCGATCACTCTGGTATCGGTACAGTACCCTGTATCAATTACAAGATTAGTCCCTCAGGGACAGGCTGTGGCCCAATCGCGTGTGCGGAAGGCTCTCGACGAACCCACAGTCAGTCACTGACTTTGTTCAAAAAGTTGCTTCTGCAACGTAAGCACACCACATCAAAACTACATTTCCCGGTCTCTGTTCACTTTTAACTTTAAATTAAACTACAGCGAAAGAGAACCTCTTACTGTCCTCCACTCCTCTTCTCTGCAATTGTGTGGTACATCAAGCGCTCACTTTCCACGTCGCCCGAGTCAAACGCTTGTGAAAGCCTCTCATGACTCTATCGACCCTACTTTCCACCTCTACCATGCAAGGGCTGTTCAGATAGCACACAAAGGTCCACCTAACACAAGCTTCTTCAGTTTTTAAAGTTGGTTCAAAGTGATGCCTCATAACCATTCTGCCTAATTCAGCAAACTCTGCACTGATATCTTTCTAAACTTAGCGTCCAGCTTTCCGGCGTAGTCATCCCCATCCACAGAGTCGTCCACAGATACTGTTCTCCTCGATTTTTCATCGTCCACAATCGCAGATGGCGAGTCCCCATCAACTTGTCCGGGCACCTTTTCGCCCATCCGTCGCTCCTTTCTCAGCGCCGCCTTTCTTGCCGTGTCCTTCGTTCTCACGTCTTTTCGCTTTTCTGCCGACATGTTCTGTCGCTCCATCCGTTTCCTCAGTGCATCTCTTTCCCGTAGTTTCGCAAGCTTCTCAGCACTTAGGTTTTTCCGCCATAGCCGTTTACGCTCAGACCGAGTCACAGCCTTCCCGTCGTTCATTTCTTTCCCACTGTCCGGGTCTTTTCCGATGCTTACATCCCCATCGTCATTTGGCGCCCATCTCCCGCTCCAATCATTGTCATTGTCATTCTGACCCGCTCGGGCATTTCGCACCCCGTAATCCTCACGCAGAGAGCGTGAGCTCCTAGCCCCGTGGTCTTGGCGTATCGATCTCGAGCTTCTTGAACCGAATTCTTCCCTCAGGTTTCGCGAGCTCTTCACACCATAGTCTTCTCGTAAAGTCTTTGACGTGAGTGGGCCAAGATCCTCCCTACCCACACGGCTTGGTTTGGCACCACCGTCTTGTCGAAACGAGCGAGCACTTCTGCTGGCATGAAGGTCGTCACGAAGAACTTTCGAGCTGCCGGAGCGACGGTCTGGCGGGGGAGGAAGGTCCCTGGGATGAGCTGCAGACATTATGTTGTGATGTGTAGTGGAGTGTTCGCAGGGGATGCTTGGGTTGTAGCTTTACAACGTGATGTCTAGAGCGTCGTCGTGATGAAGCAAGCTATAAAAACATTTATCGTGCGGCTCACCGAGTTCTAAGAAAAAGCAGACAAGCTAGTTAAACGTGTTCGCTCTCATATTACAAAGTAGACTCACGAGCCACGATTCGCACTGCTTTTTCTTCGGAACATAAGGAGCTATGTTGAGGACATGGCGAGAGAAAATATGTGATCATCTCAGACAGCCATGAGAAGAATCAATAAAGAAAAACATGTATTGAACAGAGGATTCACGTCTTACCTACACACTGGGTCTCGGAAGAATTCTAGAACCTAATCTCTACAAGTGTTTATGTCGATAGTTTTCTACCCATCCGGCAAACATGGTGAGGATGTTACTACCTTTGGTTTGGCTGTTTGAAAGTCGGTTAAATTAAATCAGAGTATTTCTACAAAGGAGTCAATAAGGTTGGAAGTAACAAACATAGATTGGTTGTCAAGCATACTGCGGCAATTTGGAAGAACTATGGTAATGGAAGGAAGTGACTTGCGGTCGGTGGAGGAGGCAATTGTCGGGCTCGGGAAGTCTTTTCTGAATTCGACCGTCCGGTGTTGCCTGTAGAAAAAAAAATCGCTTTCTCGATGAGGACGCCGATCGGGTTGGGGCCCCATTAATCAACTCTTGTTCTCTCCCAGTGATTGAGGACCAAACCGGTTTCCGCTCACGTAATGACTGTCAGTAACTCCCTACGGCATACCGCAGTAACGATCATGTTTTTGGGAACATGAAACCAGCATCACTCATAATATCTCTCTCAGCGCTCGCGAGATGAGAAGGGGAGCGAGGGGAGCGAGGGAGCGAGGGAGACAAGGGGAACGTGGAGAACCCTTCTTGTGTTTATTCGCGCAGGTGCAGTATGGTTGGAAGATAAATGCGTCGTTTGTCGTGAGCAACCCAAAGTGAACACGCGAGTGATGATCTTATTCAGAATAGAGAGGCAACGTGTTGTATCAAAGAATCGGGACGGAATAAAGCGCCACAGTGAAAGTACACCGACTTAAAGCAGACCGCCAGAAAAACGAATAAGCCGGAGATCTCGTCGATATGTACGCCGAATTTCGCAGAAACGTTCAGGTCACACCAATCGACTAGCCCGCTGTCGATTGTAATGGGGCGACTGATACAGAACGAGTACGCAGCAGATCGTCCTTGTAAAATCCTCGGGAAGACTCTTTCAAATTGAGGTCGTCATTTTTCTGGTACGTAAGATTCTTGCATTGATTCGGCTGGCTAAGTTGGTTACTTACTGTATAATGTGAAGTCATGGTTAAAGCTGACTCTTCAAGTTCAGGCAGAATAATAAGATCAGTCCATCATACATGTAGCCCTATATGAACTGATGAATGCACTTGAGAAGGCACCAGGAGAACTCTACAGAAGATCTGTGTAACTGTTCTATCCTTTACGTTAGATTCTATTTATTTCAACGATGGTCAGTCAAGCCCGACTTCCCTGGTTAGTGGTAGCATGAGGATAGGTTGATCGCTCAATAAGAGCTTTCTTGCTGATCTACCTTGGTTGGTTTAAGTATACGGAATTCCCACTGGGGATGGAGAGTGCGAAAACCCTATTTCTCTATTAGAAGAGTGGTACATCATGCGAGATGATTGTGAGCTTCATGGCCCCAATAAAGCGGTGGCCGGGACGGTAAAGTGGTACATCCAGTATAAGTTACATACATTTATGCCATGACTAAAAATACATGTGGAATTTTTAGCCATGAAACGGTAGTAGCACTGCGGAGGAGGAAAGCGACTATTTCGATGACGTACATATGCCGCCTTTGAAGGTTTCGCGTGCGGTTTCAAACATGCCGCATGAGGTTAGTTCTATCATCGTTGGGTCGGTTTAGTGGCTAAAAGTTAGCGCCGTTCACCCGTGGAATCTCTGTTTTAAATCTAACTTGTGCTAGCTACATGAAAATAATCTCTGAACAGACTCAGACTTGGTTGATAGGTGCCTGACAACGTGTGTACTGACTGGGGGCTTCCTCTTCCACCGCATTCGACAGGTCTAATAGTGCTTGAGTTGTCAGCTTAAGAAAAACGCCTTTCGGCTGCACATGGAGTCTCTCTGATGGTTGAAGAGAGACGGCCAAGAGGGCTGTTCCAGGCCCAAGAAGAAAGAAAATAGAAAAATCGTCAATGGACTTGTCGTATCACCAATCGTTGATTCCATCCACTACTCGATGACCTCTTGGATGTTTGTCACGTGAAGTATTTGACGGTAACTGTGTTCTACTCGTAACACCGCAAGTTGGACCTTTTCTTCATTGTTGACGCTGGGGCTATCTGCGAATCCAAGTCAGTGAGACTTGGTTATTTATGTAATGATTTTGTTCAAAGTCATTTACGGGCGGGCAAGACCTTGCAACATTGTGACACAAATGTCCGAAGAGACTCGTTTCCTGAAAGCAGAAAAAGGGAAGACAACCATATCTCGAGATTGGACCATTCAAACTAAGAGAGTATGGTGCGGCGGCACGAATGTCGCGCACAGGTCGTGGTTAGGCGATGGAACAATGTTACTTTTTACATAGAGGCTCTGCTTCTTCTTTGGTGCGTTCGTGTTTGTTGGTGTGTTTTTGGGTATACAAATGTGGTTTCTTGATCGAAAGTACTGGGAACATGCCTGGGAAGAAGTATAAGGTGGTCCGAAATGTTTTAGATACCATGCATATCCTCTGTACTCTAAAGAAGTGGGCGTTCCCGAGTAACAAAACGTTGAGATTGGGATGGCTTGGGGACCCGGATGATCCTCGCGGCCAATATGTCTACAAAAATATCCTTGGAAAACGGCTATTGCTGAACAGTTGAACAGGTTTAAGCGAGTAAAAGAATTGTAGAACTTTTTAAGTATTCGGGTACAAGGATCATATGGACGCTTCTGGCTGAGCAGAAGGTGAATTTGATGTTTCATGGGCTCTAAATGACTTGTACGTCACCATCAATCCCTGCCTGCGGAACAGGTACAGCAGTCAATCTCCAGCTGTAGATCAAAGTTCTTCAATGCTTCATCATGAAGCAAAGACTATTGTGAACATGGACGGGCAAGAAAACGCACGAGTTGGCCCTGCCGAAGTTCGAACTCACGATCACATGATTGGATTTAATTTTTTCCTCAACTTTTTCGAGAAAAGCATCACCGAAATCGCATTGTGCCGCGGAAATCGGAGGTTGCCCTGTCGCCTGTGTTCCGCTGTGCCTCCACCGCGCCATCTGCACAAACACGAGCGCCTTATTTTCTGCTTTCCGTTGGCAGCAGACGAGTCCCGTCGACTTGTTGCCACCCAAGTTGATGTCGCGCCAAGCCCTTCTCCACATCCCTTCCGTTTTCCACGCGGCGCGCCCGCCACGATGAACTTGTTGCGAGTGACCCCGACAACGTTGTGCTTCACCGTCGCCCCACACAGCGACTCGCTCGATAACCTAACCTCCAATATAACAGTCACTAACATCTCGCCAACCCCCGTCGCGTTTAAGTGGAAGACCAACCGTCGCAACACGTACCAAGTCCACCCGCCCTGCGGCGTCTTGACCCCGAGCACCCACGTCATGTGTCGGTTCATTGTTCAGCCCTTGAGCGACCTCGATATCCACGCCCGCGGCGACTTCAACGACGCTACCGGCGTGCATCCTGACCGCGCGATGCAGAGTCGCCAGCACACACTCAAGGGCGCCTTTCGACTCTATGTCCATGTGTGTGCGCCCGACACGGCGCTCGCCGCGTTGCCACCGGACCTCGGCCGTACCGGCACAGCCTACATACCGGTGCCGACCAGTCTAAGCGTATGGGTCGATAAGCCGCCGAATATAACCACAGAGTCGAAACGCGCGCTTACAAGAGACTCATTGCTGGAAGGAGGCGAGCATTTTGTTCCAGACGACGTGCTCGGTGCCCCGCACACCGCTGAGCAGGACAATGACATTACACCAGCGCCGTCGGATTCCAAACCGTCCCCTAGAAAGAGTGGCATTTCGTGCACGTCTGACTCGATCGCGCAGAAAATATACAACATCAAGAGTGGAAAGCTGCGTAGTCATCACAGCAACACATTCTCACAGCGGTCCAAGCGGTCAAGTGAGGAGTCGGTCCGCGGAAGAGTATGGAACTTTCTCGCATTTTACAAGAGACGTCCGACAACGAGACGAAACGAGACGTAGCGGCCACATCTGATAGAACCATCCGATAGAGCTGTATGTATAGCCGCGCCCACAATTTTGAGATTCATCTTCATTATCCTCCCCTTCTCCCTCCTCCTCCCCTTCTTCAAACTGGCGACTATGACAAGTAACAATACCTCTAAAATCCGAGTTGAGCTAGAAGTTTCAACGTAATCAACTCCAGACGAGTCCCCCACCTCGCCGCAAGCGGTGTAAAGTAGAGCCCCGGCGTTAAGCCTGCAATTCTGATACCTCGTCGCATCCTCGGTGAGTTGACCCACATCGCAACGTTAGTACAACGCACACGGAGACAATACTGCGCCATAGTCATAACGTTTCTTTTCATTACTACAACATGGTTTCCTGTAGCACAACTGCCCCTTTTGTCACACAGAACGGTGGCCCATTGTGCGGAAGCAAATACGAGGGCGTGGCTATCCACATGCGCTAAATGATGGGAGCCGATACACACGCTGTCACCGGGCGCGGGGCCCAGAGTTGGTGTTGTGGCGAGCGGAGCTTCTGACACGACTGGGCTGTCCGGAATATTGCTCACGACCGGATTGTCCTCCTCAGCGATCTCGCTCTCCACAGGTCCTCCGTCCTCCTCCCCCAGTGCGTCAGGGCTTTTCTTCACAGTCGGGTACAACAGGGATGACAGGGATCGCGGCGAGGGAGACAGAGGCAAAGAGTGGAAAGGCGGAGAGTCTTCGGGACCGATGAGAACGACGTAGCCACGTAGACCCATTGCCACGCGAGCAGACATACAGATCCCGTACCCTGCATCGACAATGGTGTCACCGTCTTTCTCTGTGGCAATACAGGCTTCTCCTTGCGAACAATCACGCGACACGTCGCAGCGCACAGCCGGGTCCGGGAAGCAGAGGCAGACGGAACGGCCGTCGCACGGACGATCAACAACGCCGAGATGCAGACAGTGGCGCGGCGGAGCACAGTCGGCCTTGTTGAAACAGGTCTCGCCGGTTTTTCCGGACGCGACGACCGTCGACGGCAGTAGAGGTCGTTGAAACGGAGTTGGACAGGCGGCGGCGCGACCATCGTCGATGACGGTTGCAACGCCCTCGTCTTCCGCAAAGCATGAGATGCAGGACGGGGGCTTTGTGTCAGCACATAGCTCGCCGCGCGGGCAAAGGGAGGAACGGGCGCAGCGGGTCGGGGTGGGGGGCTGACAGACGCACGAAGTGAGAGACTGGGTGGTGCATGGACGGTTGGTGTGGATGTGGACACAGAGGCGTGGGGGACGGCATGAGAGGCCAAAGGAAGCACATGGATCTGAAGTGAGACCGGACGGCTGTGCGCGAATGCGCGACGACACAACCAGGAGGAGCAGTAGTGGTGCTTGCATCTCGAGCAAAGAGACGCGGCATGTTGGGAAGGAAGAGAGAGGGAGGGAGAGGGAGAGGGAAAGCTCGCGAGAACGGGGAGGGGATGAGAAGAATAGAATGAATGATCAAGGTGGTAAGAGATCACAAGGCGAAGAACCGTTGAAGGGTAGACGTTGGAGAGTAGACATTGCGAGACGAAGAAGGAGCGAGGTGACGAGACTAATGTCGAGAGCGACAGAGAGATCGACGTGTCGGTGAGGATGTAGCAGAGTGGATGAACGCAGAACCAAGTTGATCGGGCAAGAGCCTTGTGCAGACTTGCCGTACGAGGGAGAAAGAGATAGAATTGGAGATAGAGTAAGAGATAGAGTTAGAGATAGAGTTAGAGATAGAGTTAGAGAGAAAGCGAGAGAGAGAGGGAGGTGCGATGTGTGGAGTTGAAAGACTCATTCACTGTTTGTTCGGAGGGGCAGGCGTTGCGACGAAGAAGAAGAAGAATGTCGAGCTTGGTAGAAGCTGAGCGGGGATGACGACTCGTCGGAGAAAGCAATGGGGGCCACGCACGGGATGTGCGAGAAAGAGGAGAAAGTGGGAGAGAAATTGTTTTCCTGGCGAGGGTGGGTAGGAGCGGTGTGGTCAAGCACAAGTTGTGCGTTGAACGTGAGGACGGCGTGCGGGGCACGACGTGGTTGGCCCGGCGTCAAGATAGGATTTAGAGTTTGAGCCTCAACATCAGCCAATGGAGGTATGCCACGTGAAAATAAATGTTAGATGTATCAAGGAGTGCACCTGAAATGTGCCTCTCGTCTAAATCGCCTCAGGCAAGGGTAAAGAGTACAGTAGAATCTGCAGTACAGTACTGGCGTTGTAAGTTCCACGCGGCTATTAGCCTCTGAGGAATCGCCGTAGCCCCATTGGGTACAGTTCTGCACAATAAGGCCCACAGAACAGAATGATTGAACAGGAGAAAAAATATCCATAAAAAAGAAAAGAAAAAAGGAATTATTTTGTTCTGTTTCTTTTCGATGGTGGATGAGTTCGATTATAGAGAAAAAAACAGATACATACAGTGCATGTACTGTACAGTTGTTGAGGTCTGGTATACTACAGTAGTCAGTCCGGGCGCATATGCGTCGGGTCATTGCAGAGTTAGCTTGTTCGTCACCGTCGCGTCACCGCTCGTAGTCGTTATGTAGACCCTCATCACACGCTGAATCGCGCAGACGGAGACTGGGAGTCTTCAGAAAGTACTGTACAACACCACAGATCTGTAACCTACAGTACTGTACTGTCGAGACCAGAAGTGTGGCCAGGGAGAGGCAACCTGCCAATTGAATATGCACATGGTTGTTAAAAGGTGAGAAACACACGGCTATCCAGTACCGCTACTGGCTGCTATCACAGGCTACCATACGGCACTTGTACAGAACTACGTACACAAATAGAGAGAGAGAGAGCGGGGTGAAAGAAGTGAACGAGGAAAAAGAAGAAAAAAAAAGGAGCGTAGAAAAAATAAAGGCCGTCCGTTGCAGGCACCTCCCGTCGCCACGCTCTGCACCTCCCCGGAAAGCGGCCGCACCATAATTGTCACTGTACAGTTACAAGCCTTATCCCCCTTCCCCCTCCCCCCGAGGACATATACGTCGCTCAATAGCCCAGCGCGACGAGCACGCGCACGACGGCCACCTCTGCGCGAGTCCCCCACCGCGCGGCAAATGGCGTGAACACGAGCCCGTCCGTGAGCGACGCGACCCGCACGGCCGCGCTTTCCGGCAGCCGCAGCCGCAACCGCAACGGCATCCGCAACCGGAGGCGCAGCAGTCGGGCTGCGGGAGACGTGTGCCCCGCATGAAGTGCGAGCGCATCCCTCTCGGCCGGGCCGGGGTGCTGTAGGGGGGCGCCGATGCGCGGGCTATTGACGCGAAGCAGAGCGGAAGAGCAAGGTCGAAGAAGCGAGTCCGCGAAGCGACGACAGTAGGATTGCATCGTCATGAGTTGGTGATTGAAGACGACAACGTGACCGGGCGTCGCGCAGCTGCCATGGTAGTCGCAGAGCGTGTGGGCGAGTGTGTCGCGCGGGAAGACGCGGACGGAGGCGCGGTCGAGGGCGTGTTGTCGTTCGTGGGCTTCGAGATGATGGGCCGCGACGCAGACGCCGAACGGGCCGAAGGAGAGGGGGGAGGGGCTTGGCGGCTTCCATGAGGGCGGGGCGCCGTGGCGGGGCATTGGGGTCGGAGAGGCGCTCGCCTGGATGGGGCGGGGGGTCGGGAGTTGGGTCGGGGTCGGTGCGAACTGCGGGTGCGGGTGCGGGTGCGGGTGCGGGTGGGATTGCGGGCGCGTGTAGTGGGCGGAGGCGCCCGATGCCTGGTGGTTTGGGTGTTCCGGGTCGGGGCGGGGCTGCTGGTCGTTAGTTTGGCGCGGCTGTTGGCGGTGGTGGCAGTGTGGCCAGGGCAGACATGGTGATGACGGGCTGGGGCTAGCGGGGATCGGCGCGTTTGGAGGTACGGTTGTGGTGAGCGGTAGGGCGGGGGTCGGAGAGGCGATTGTGGCGGCCAGCGTGGTTGGGAGGGAGGCGAGTAGGGCTGCCGTGGTGAGGATGAGAAGGAGGGCGGTTGTGGCGAGGGTACGCGACGACGACGACGACGACGACGGGGCGGGAGGGGGAGGGGTGCCGCGGTTGCGGGGAGCGTGCGGGGTGGAATGCGGTGGCGGTGGCGGTGGCGGTGGTGGTGGTGGCATGTCTGCGGTTGGGGCGGACGAGGAGGGTAAGGAGGATGAGGAGGATGAGGAGGATGAGGGGGGAGGCGGAAATGAGGTAGAGTGGGTGAGAGGGTGAGGAGGTCCGGGAAGGGCTGAGCGGTGTGTATGAGTGTCGGTGTGTGGAGGGGGCGGGGAGCGGTTGAGATGGGAGTATAGTACGGGGCGGGCAGGATGGGACGACATGTGCTGCCGACCATACAGCAGAACATCATGGACGTGGATCGCCCCCCCGTCACCAATTCAGCATCAACGCATCACCGTGACCCACCCCACTTGTTGTTTTCCTTTTCTCCCTCTCTGGTTCGCTCTGTTTCGCTCTGTTTCGCTCTGTGTCTCATGAAACCAGGACGGGGGTGGGACCGGATCGTGATTTTCAGATATTATTTCATGAGATTCAGTTTGCACGTTCTCTCTCTCTCCGCGTGGGCCGCGAGGCGTGGCGCGTGCTCGCGCTTTTTCTCTCTCGCCACCTTCGGCGAATATACAGTACTGTAAAGGGAACCTTTTCTGCATATTTTTTTTGCCGTTTTTTGGTATTGGTCGCAACCCCTACCGTTCCGTAACAACAGACAAAAAAAAGTCTGTGTACGACACAGCAGCAAGGCAACAAATTCGATGTATTGTTACCTCCAACTGTTTCTCTGCCCGACCATGTACAGTACTGGTATGTGTACGTACATATATGAATTTGAAGTGCAAATGTGACTCACATGTTGACCCATCATCACACGTTGCACAGGTGTTCTCGTGTGAGCTCATGAGAAAGGTGTTCACAAAAGTGTGCCCCTACCCAAACCAAAAAAAAAACTGTACAGTAAGAATAAAAACAAGGCGGCGTGTGGAGAACAAGACTTGCGACCACTGGTCGCGGCACTTGGACTTGCGACTTGCTACTTGAGACTCAAGACTTGCGAATTGTGACCTGCCCGACCTGGATGGGTGCTGCAGCGCCGCCAGGCGCGTACGTTGTACAGTAAACCGCTCTACTATATGGACTGTGCACTCATAAACGGGCTCCAAGAGAGGTTCAAACCACGTGACAACCCCTTGAAGTGCAACTTTCCATCGACCGTTTTGCCACTGGCCAAGGTGGATCCCCTTGCAAGGTGACGAGGTTATGAGGGGTACGCGTGCACGAGTGTGTCGGAAGTTGTACAGCCCCGCTTCCGTCGATCCGCTTCGCAATTCGCACCTCCCTAAAACAGGCGCTACCTAGCTACAGTAGGAGCAATAGTAGAGAGCGCTGATGCTTCCTGCACTTACTAAGGCACACTCCACAGGTAGCATCTTCACCAGCACCAACCAGCACCCACCCGGCACCAACCCGGCACACCTACTGGAAAATAGAGGAGGTGACAGCCGCCCACCCTCGCTAAACAAATCATCTCCCTTATTTTCCCCTCCTATTTTTTGCTTCCGGACTGCACTGTACTATTCGTGTGGGTGTGTGAGTGTGTGGAAGGCTCATACGAACAGTAGGGTGCAGAAAAACGGACCAAGTTTCCTCTTACGCGCCCGTCGAGCTGCACCCAAAAAGGAGCCCTTCTCAACCGCACACCCACCGCTCCGTGGGTTACATTGCTATTGTGGCCTCACTCTCAAGCGGCTGGCAAGCGGGATCCCTGTGTCAATAGTCAATACCCTGACTTTTGTCCACCGTACAGAGAGGCACAGGCAAGCGTCTAGAAGCACTCACATACCGCGTTATTATCTCTTCTTCATCCCATCCATCTGCTTCACCCCCGTGTCCACCTTCTTAAGCTATCCCTCCCTCCCTCCCTCCCTCCACCATCTTCCTCACCCATTTCCTCACCCATCTTCCTCACGCACGCATCCACTCGCCCCACTTGCCCAGTCCCTCCCCCTGCCACCCCCCCTTTCCCCTTCTCTCACAGCCCGTCAAAAATCATGTTCAACCGTCCAGCCCTCGGCATCCCGCTCCCGCTCCCCTTGCGCTACCACAACGCAAGCCCGCACGCCCGCCACAAAGCAAAGCAGCCTGAGCGCCGTGTCCCGGCCATTCTCGTACTCCTCTCCTTCTTCATTCTCGTATCCCTTCTCCTCTCCCCAGTCCGTCTAGCCCTACAAGCCCTCCTCCTCCCCTTCACAACAGGTCATTCAACTCGTTTCTGCGACGTCGCACCCTGCGTCTTCGACGTCGGTCACAACAGCGGACAAGACACGCAAGACTACCTCACGACCGGCCCATCAAACCTGCGTGTCGTCGCCGTCGACGCGAACCCCGTCCTCATCTCACGCTCCACCGTCCGCTTCGCCGACGCCCTTCGCACCTCCCGTCTCCAGCTCGTCAACGTCGGCCTAGTTGAAACGACCGCTCCGTCCGCAACAGCATCCAAAGCGTCGTCTTCCACAACCATCGCCAAGACACCCGGTGGGAATCTCACCTTCTGGATCAACGAGAAGAACGACAAGTTCTCCTCGTTCGCAGAACATCTCGGCTGTCGCAACGGATGGGGCGTGGAGACCAAGGCCGGGAGCGCGGACCGGAAGTGTCACCCAATGAGCATTCCAACCCGCACGTGCGCGCAGCTGCTCCGCCAGTTTGGGACGCCCGTGTATTTGAAGATTGATATCGAGGGAATGGACCTGGTGTGTCTGCGCACGCTGAAGGAGCTGGGTGTTGCGGAGCGTCCGACGTACGTGTCAATTGAGAATGTGTGGAAGGGCGGGATTAACGCGCTGGTCAAGTTGGGCTACACGCGGTTTAAAGTGGTCAACCAGCTGAATGTGTCGCTTGGAAGGCCGAGGGAGCTTGAGGGCGCTTCGGGACCGTGGGGCGAGCAGGCGGTCGATTGTCAGACCGGGTTCAATTGGTCGTCCGAGAAGGAGATTTTTCAGCGGATGGGTTCGCTGCCGAAGCGAATGCTACATGATAAGAAGGATATGTTGATCTGGTACGACCTTCACGGGAAGATGACCGGCCGGTAAGCACGACACAAGCTTGAACACACACAATTTTCCCCAACCTTTCTTTCTCTCTCTCCCGGCCCGTCGTACCTCCAATTTTTTTGTATCGCTGCACTTCCGACGTTTAATAATGCGACAGTTTGTGGTTCTTGTGTGACGTGATGCGTAGAACAATAATAGTACAGTAGAAAGCGGCAAGAAGATTGAGTTACTGCGTAATATGATGGGTAGCGGAAATGGGTATTCCAACATTTTTCTGATAACTAGAGACACTTTAGTTGGCTGCTTGTTAGTACGTGGGTTGCTGACAATGATTCCAACGAGTGAGTTATTCTAAAAAAGGACTATTAGCCCATGAAAACGCGCCTTTTTTTAAATGGTATTCGCGAGGCGGTGTTGAGCGCGACGATGCCGTGAGCGAAGCGCTACAACCTGTAAAGCGCGGGGAAGGGGAACGATGATACAGCATTTCAAGATTTGCCTTGCGACATTAGATGGAGGGCGACCCTATTGTAGATGAGAATTTACTTCTTCAAAAGCACGATCGCCCTCCCGTACAAAACTGTTTGTGGGCATCGTGACTGGCGACGTCGTGGCCCTGTTCGTATCCACATTGTGACCCAAAGGTGTCTGTTTTCTTCAGCCAGCAGGTACTAAAATTTTTATCACATTGTCGACGTCGGCCGTACGCATTGCAGCACAGCACAGCACATGAACCAGTATCAGTAAAGCCTTACTCTGCGCAGTTGCTGACGGTATATTGGATACTCTCTCATCAGGTTATAGCGGACACAAATTTGGTGCATGATGCCAGACGGACTCTCGCCGATCCTCGAGCAGATCACAGCACTTTTCATTTAATTGATGGTAATCTGTTTTTTTCGTACAATTTTGTTTGAAATCCAAACAGTCTCGCTTCGTCGTGTTGTGTCCTATAAATTCCCGCGCTGTCGTGATCATCAAAGAAATCGGGGGAAAATATGAAAATTTTCGTTTCGCACACTTCACGCCAGACGTGTGCG